>WAHA01000044.1:0-98954 GCA_008973685.1 Trametes sanguinea
TCCGCGAAGCGTTCTCCGCCTCGGCGGACACGGCGCTGCTCCCGCTGCGCAGCGAGGCCCCCGAGTGGCGTCTGTCTGTCCTGCCGTCATATTCTGCGCTCAGGCGGGCGTGCGGCAGCCGGATCCGGACCAGCAGGAGCTGGCGGTCCCGGACTTGTCGGACGTCCTGCAGGCCGTGGGCAGACTTGTGTTCAAGATCTCGGGTCCTCCGGAGGCGTATGCGGGCGTCCTGGCCACCCTGCGTGCGCTGCAGGAGCGGTGGCAGGAGCAGGTCTCCGTTCAGGTAGGGGACTCGTGGATTCGCTCGAGTGAATCGGGATGGTGGGACAGGTGGTGGTTTGCAAAGGAGCGGTCGCACGCTTGACATGGACTCGGAGTAGGCAGGGGACGCCTCGGATGTCTAGCAATACATGTGTACATTACAGTATGTACGCCTAACGACCCGATACCGACTCTCCCGTACCTTGACAAGTCGCATGCGCCTCTCGGTCGCCTTGTGACATCTTCAGGTAAGTTACAAATCGTGCATCAGCGGTGCCGCCATACCACTCTCACAATTATCCCTCCGACGTTTACGGCATACGCAACGTTTGGAAAGCTCATTTGCAACCGGCGATCGCATCGTCGCGGGAGGCAGTAAGTAGACGTCGATTTTGACGGATGGGGATCGCCCGGGCCTACTCTCCAAACGCTCGCAAGCCTGCGCGCGAGATCGAAAGAGAATATACAATTATGTCACACAGTGCGGTGCAGGACGCGCGACGATATGCTACTCGATCGGTCGGCGTGGACTGGTTAGTGGGTATGGCAGAGCTCGACAGCGTCCGTGGGCGTGGGGGTGATGGAGATGGTATGCGAGCGGGTAGCGATGTAAAGGGTGGTGGGATTAGCGATGTACGGGTGTGTGGTTCGTTGGGTGGGTGAGGTGAGGTGGGATGGGGAGTGTGGAGGGAGCGACATGGATATCAACGTCGGCACAGCATTGCGAGGCGCACATTACTGTCAGCACATAACGATACAACGGCACAGGCCCGGGCGCGAATGTCAGCGGGGGAGAGTAAGCCAGCGTCCTCCCTCCGTCGCGCGAGGGGCGCGCGCGCGGTCACCATCACCGCGCGACGTCCGCCTCCCACGCCGCGGGCGTGGGCCACTTCTTTTCCTGCCACTCGGTGAAGAGCACCGCGACGCGCGGGTCGTCCCGCGCGAGGTCGTCGTTGATGCAGAGCAGCGCGAGGTCCTTGCGGTTGTCGATGTTGCGCAGCGCGCCGCGGACCTGCGCGTAGTTCATCAGCCGCTCGAAGATCGACGGCGTGCCCCCTGTGCGTGCGCGGCCGTGTGAGCAAGCAGACAGATAACGAGTGTGGGGGCGAGGGACTGACCGATAACGTAGCGATAGCGCTGGAGGACCATGAGCGCGTAGTCCCGGACGCTGGTCGTGTGCGCGTCCTGCATGACGTCCCGCACCGCGAACTGGCCGTCGTGCCAGTCCTTGACGAGCGGGAGGTGCGGGATCCACGACTCTGCGGCAGACGACTCGTGCTGCATCGGGATGTGGCGGTCGCGCGAGGGGAGGAACGCGGCGAGGCCGAGGGGACCGCTGGCTTTGACGAGGGCTTGGATGACTGGGCGCGGAGATAAGCATTCGATGGAGCAGAAAAAGGAGATAGGAACGGGACGCACTGCAATCGCCGCAGGACGGGTTCTCGAACGCGATGTGCTTGAAGACGTCACTCGCGCGGCCCCGGACGTCGAAGCACTCGCTGCGTTTGATCGTGCACTCGGGGCGCTCGTCGTCGAGGCCGTAGTTGCCCCACCCGTGCGTGCCCTTGTTGTTGACGTGCCCGTACGGGAAGCCGTCCATGGACGCTATTTGCGGGGCACGGTGTGAGCAGCAGGGAAGAGAGACGAAAATAACAGACGTGCGACTGACAGAATTCGATCTCGGTCCGGGTGTTGGTGTCGTACCCTGCTTCGTGCAGGTTCCTGTAGACGCGGTCCGGGTCGAGCGTCTCGCGGGGGTACGAGTGCACATGCACCTCCTCCGTTGGCCCCGGCTCGCTCGTCTGCTCGTCGCCTTCGTCGCTCGCGCCTTCGTCGTCGCGCGCAAGCATGCCGCCGACCTCTGTCCACGCGCGGTCCGCCTCGGCGTCGCCCCAGGCGTCGTCGAGGGTGCCGATGCGGCCGACCGCCCACGCCCAGAGGAGCGCCTCGCGCGCGCGCTCGACGATGTAGTGCGCGTGCATGAACATGAGGTAGAAATCGCCGTGGCCGGCCTCGGTCTCGCGGAAGCGGTGCGTCGCGGTCTCGGCGATCTCGGCGGGCCAGACGAGCCCGAGCTCGTGCACGATCGCGGCGGAGACGGCCTTGGCTTCGTGCACGACGTACGGCCGGTGCCGTCTGCCGAAGCGGTTACCTGGGGCGCGTCAGTGGCGGGCGGCGGGGTGGGGGAGGGGCGGGTGCGTACTGAGTAGCCAGTTGGACTCGCCCATGCTGCGCCATTCGCCTTCGACGCGGGGGGTTGGGCGGTCAGGCGACACTTGGAGGCCGGCCTGTAGCCGTAAGACGATGCCGTACGCTGGGTGACGTCAAAATTCCGCAGCTATATGGGAGCAGAAGCGGACGGGCTCACGAGATGTGTAGAAGGAGGCGGGGGTGAGGGGGGACACCATGTAGAAATCGTCATTCTGGGACGAGATGATGAGTGAGCGGTTTCAGATGAGTGGTGGTAGCGGGCAGACCATGTAGATGCTGCGAGGGTTCGTTAGTTACGAACGAGGTGGAGATGTAGATGGGAGGACGCACAATGTTTCCGTGAGATCCGGGAGATGGATGAACTGCGACTCTATGGCATAACTGGGAGCGAGCATGAGAATCCATGCGAGGAACGACGTGGCGAGAACGGACCTGTTGAAGTTGGTGTAATTATAGGGCTCCATAAAGTGTGCGTGGTGAGTGAGGGAGAGCTCGATGTGGCCGTCTCGCCAACGGGTTTGGCTGCCTGCGGTCTCGAGCCACTGGGGCTGGAGGCCGAGCCGCCAGTATCCTGCACCGGGATCGGGGAATGTGCGGTTGTAGACGCCTTCTTCGGGGTAGTCGAAGTCGGAGGTGAGGATGCGGAAGCGGTTGGCGTACGAGCGGAAGTTCGCAAGCACAGAACGTATGGAGTGGCGCAGCTCGTCGTGATCGCTGCGGAATGAAGGAAGGGTTACGGGGAATTGTGGGGTATCAATATGGGCACACGCACCGAAACATGCGAGAGGGGTTGTTCTTGTTAATAGGTCTGTAGGGATCGTCTGGGTCGACGTTTGCGATGGCGCGTTCTTTGACGTCGGCGAAGAGGGGGTCTGAGCCGTTGACCCAGGTCCAGACGACGTCCATGCGGGTGGGGCCTAGGGCGTCGTGACATGGATCGCCTGAGGAGTAGAGGGCGTCGAGACAGTGCGGGGGCAGGTCGCGGACCGGGCGTAGCCTTGGACGGGATGAGGGAGGGAGAGCGGGGGGCACGGGGATGGCGATGTAGGAGGGCTGATAGAGAGGATCGACGGGGATGTCGATGTCTTCCTCTGCTTCGTAGGAAAAGTCGTCGCGGTGGGAGAGCTTGAGGAAGACGAGGAGGGTGATGAGGGAGGTTGCACCGATGAGGGCGTAGACGGCTCGTCTGCGGGTGAAGTAGGCTCTGAGGGCGGCGAGGCGGGAGGGGTTGTGGGGGAAGGGGAGAGAGGGGTAGGAGTATTCGGAAGGGGAGATTTGTGTGAGGGGGATGTACGTGGCGGACGTCATGGAGGCAGAGGCTGGCGAGCGGGGGAGAGCATGGATGGGAGTAGAGTAGAGAGAGAGAGAGAGCTGGGTGCGCGAGTGTGGGAGGAGGATTGTAATAAGCACTGAGCCGGGAGGATGGGTGGGCGGGGAGAGATCAGGGACGGGAGCTGCGGAATCAGACGAGCAGAGGGCGGCACCGCACCGGACAACAAGAAGCGACGATCTGATGAAATATAAAGTATGTAGCAGAGTCAGTGTAAGCACTGAGAGACGTGAGCGCAGAGCAGTGAGTGTGGTTTCCCCGCAGCGGACGGCGTCACGGCATATCGGTTGAGGGTGTGCTGCGCTGCCGGCTCGTCGGCATGCACTACCTACCACCTACGGTACTTGCTCTTCTTCCGCGCGCTGCTGTCGGTGGTTCGGGCGACGAGGGCGCGACTGGCGAGGACGGGGGCGGGGTCGGGGAGTGAGACGGCTTGGCGGCGAACGACGGCACACGACCGAGCTCAGCGAGTGTACAGTACTCTGAGAGGGAAGGGAGTCGTGTGCCGCCAAGAACACCCAAGCACGGGCGCTTACCAGCCAAGCCAGCGGCAAGGCACGGCACCCGGCGTCTATCGCTCTTGGCACCCCACGGCAATCATCCCCTGCCGTCCCAAACAAACATCCCCAATTGGGTTCTCATTTTCGAATTCATCTACTGTACTCCTACGAAACTGCTCTCCCCGGCCTCATCGGAACGTCCGAGACTGGTTCCCCCGCTTCACCTCGCTGTGCGCCTTCGGAGGCGCTGGAAAGTCCCCGTAGAATGACGTCGCCGGCCCTGTACACACCCATCTCATCGTCAGCACTCCGCCCGCGCACGGCGCCCGTACCCACAATCACTCACCTCGTCCTCCTCGCGCCTTCTTTCTCCCTCCCCGCACTCCCTCATCCGCCTCCTCCAATCCGTCGTCCAGGATATTCGACACACTCCCGTAGTCGAACGCATCCACCTCTTCCTCCTCCCCACCGGCTGCCGTCGTCGCTGCTCTCTCCGCGATACCATCTCCTACACCGCCAGTTCCCTTTTCTCCCCCGCGTTTGCGTTTCTTCCGTTTCCCCTGCCCGACCACCACAATCGTGTCGTCCACAACGGCCTTTGCTCCCCGTTGGCTCGACGGCACAAACGCCATCTCCGCAGCGCCCTCGTTCTTCAACACTTCCCCTTCCATCTCTTCCTCTCTCACAGCCACACCTTCCTTCACCTTCACCTTCAGCTCCTCCACCTTCGGCACGCTCGGGGCAATCACCAGGTTCCGATGTATCCGCGCCGCAGCCTCGACGAACCGCCTTCTGCTCGTCGGCTCCCCGGCACTCGTCTTCTGCTTTGCAATTTCATTTCAACTCTCCCCATCAGCTCACGCGAGTACTGGCACTCACCTCGGCCCCCGCTCCCAGCAGCACGCTCCGTGCAGCGCCCAATTTCACCGCGCGCGGCATCTCCCTCACTGAACCCTCCAGCGAAGATCCAAACAGCCGAGATGACCTCGCCGCGATTCGTCGAGCTGTTGCATATCCAATCCTTTAGCATCCCACCGCTACATTGCCAAACAATCGACGGCCTCCACTGACCTTGCGTCCACAGAGATGAGGTGGCGGCGGCGGCCGTCTCTGTCGTGGTCTCATTTGCCGACGGGCCCGCTCTCTGTTCTCTCGGTGTTTCTGCATCGACCGACATCGTTTCCTCGACCGCCCCCGCGCTCGGCACACGCGGTGGCTCTGTTCCGCCGCGGGACCCGAGCGCCCTCTGCATCGTCTCACGAATCGTGTCCAGCAATTCCTTGGCACGCCGCCGAATCACGGGCGGCACAGGATGGAAGATCGACAGCAAGGCCGCCATGTCCCCCGGCGTCCGCTCGGCGAGCGTGAACAGGTAGTGGTTCGGCAGCACGTACCTGCGTCCCCAGCTGAGCATGGCAATGGGCGCAGAGAGAATCGGCGGGGACTTACCGTGTGCTCTCGTCCTCTTCGCGGGCGACGCGGTCCCGCCACGCGTGCACAGCTCGATACACTTCCCGCTGCACGTTCGCCGCTGCTCCCTCGCGCTCCGTGGATGAGGCCATCAGCGAGACCTTGTTCCACTTGCGGGCGAGCGTGTCCCACCCGCCCGGTCCGGACCCACCCTCGGCGTCGTACGTCTCCTTCTCGTACACCCGGAGAGCGGTCTCCTCCGAGCGTGAGAGGACCTCCCGGACGAGCGCATGCGACGGCGGGTACGGTGCGTCGGGGGCGGGCGTCGCGTGGGACGAGCTGGGACTCTGCGCCCGCGACTGCGCGCGGGACTGCGCGCGATCGAGCAGGGCGTTCCGCAGGTTGTCGTAGATGAAGAGTAGGAAATGCGTGTCGGACCGGGCGTACTGCAACATTTCTTCAGGAAGGGGTCTGGAGGCGGCTGCGGTCAGAATTGTAGGTGAGGATGATAGTGACGGCGGACGTACCGAATCCGCCAGTCGGCGAGCTGGTACCGCTTGTCGGCCGTGAAATCGCAGTACATCTCCAGCAAAGTTGCCAGGCCGTGCCTGGGAAAGTCTGTCGTACGGTGTCAGAATAGAAGTACTGCGGATTCCCCCGATACACGCACCGAGCACTTTGGACGCGTGGTACGTGTCGAAGAGGTTGACGACGTAGAGGTTAAAGTCCTGCTGGAGCCACACGATGTCGCTCTCCGCGCCGTGGAAGACCTTGACAACGTTGGGGTCCGTGAAGACCTCGTTGAGCTCCTCCATCTCGTCCCGGAGCGCGAGCGTGTCGACGACAAAGTCCTCGTCCCGCGTGCTCAGCTGCATGAGGCACACGAAGCCGCCGTACGTGCGGTAGCTGTGGTACTCGAGGTCGACCGCTATCTCGGGCGCGCCGCGCAGCTTCGCGAGCATGCTCGCGAAGTCGGTCGGGGTGGACACCCAGGAGAAGGGCGTGTCCTCGAAGGAGCGCGGGGGGATCGGCGGGGCGGGCTGGAACATGCGGGCGGGGTAGGAGATGTGCTTGATCTCGTACCGGTAGGGGTGCAAGCTGGGAAGGGTCAGCGGGCTATCTGGGGGTGGGGCGTGGTGACTTACGAGCTCGACGGGTCTGCGTCCTCGCTGTCCGAGTCCTGGAGGTTGTAGCCGAGAGGGACTTTGGCGTTGTACTTGTGCCGCAGGGTGGGCTGCCATGTCGTCCCAGCGGTGTTGTCGACCTTGCGTTTGAACGCTAGTTGGGGCTTGGCCAGGTGGGATGCGTGCTGCAGTGCGGGGTCCAGACGTCCTGGCAGCACAGCGCTCTTCTTTGGCTGGGGATCATAAGGATCATAAATGAATAATGAATGACCGTCGATGCATACCTTTTGTGCGGAGGGCTGGGCAGCATTCACCGCGATGGCGGGTGCTTTTGAGTGCCCGAGGAACTCGTCCAGACCAATGTCCTGTAACCAACGTTTGCATCATATTTCATCGCACAGCAGCCAATACGTACAGCACGCTCGAGCAGCTGGTCCATAGCGTCCACCACGACCGAATGGAAACGGTCCACCACATCGTCCTGCGACTCGAGCCGCGCCTTGCCCTTGCCCTTACCGCCGGCACTCGCGGTGTCGGAAAGCGCGAGGAGCTTGTTCGCGATGGAAAGCACGCGCGTGGAGCACCCGTCGAGCTCCTTGGCGAAGTCGGGGTGCACGGAGCGGTGGAAGGGGATGTCGCCCGGCAGGCCGAGCGCGGCGCGGGTCGCCTGCAGCGCGGCGCTCTGCAGCTGGGTGTTGTACTCGGGGAAGGACGCGGGCGTGAGAGCCGGGGCGTCGGACATTGCTCGTCGACCTTTGTGTCGGTGTCGACGGTGGGAGGGGGGGAGACGGGATGGAGTGTGATCGGGGGAGGCGGAGGAGGCGAGTGCAGTGGTAGCTGCAGCTGCAGTCTGAGAACGAGCGCGCCTGAATTTTCCATAGTGCGTTCAGTCACGTGCGCGTACTGTAACTCTGCTTTCTCCGCCACCGACGCGCATCCCCGGTCGACTCCTCGACGTTCACTCTCATACTTAATCCTCCAACGCCCGCTGGAATGTCGGCAAAGGCACAGGCAGAGAAGGACAAGGTATCGTTTATGTGCTAGCTAACCATCGTTGTGAACGTGCTGAGGCGTCTGCAGGGTAACGAGGCGTTCAAGGCTGGTGACTTCCCCAAAGCCATCGGCCATTACACCGCTGCCTTCATTGCCGACCCGTCTAACCCGACCTATCCTCTCAATCGCGCGGCGGCATACCTGAAGCTAGGCAAGTGAGTACGTGGCTCTGACCCTTCTTCCCATGCATAACCTAGACGCGCCCGCACCTCTTTGGCAGGAACGAAGATGCGGAGAGAGACTGCGACGCGGTGTTGCGGCTGGACCCGAAGAACGTGAAGGGGCTGTTTAGGAGAGGCCAGGCGCGCGTCGCGATGCAGAAGCTCCGTGAGGCAGAAGCAGGTACGTGTGGAATGACCATCGTGATGACAAGTCATTGAAGGCGGGCAGACTTCGCGCAGGCACTCAAGCTTGACCCGACTAATCAGGCGGCGAAGCAGGAGCTTCAGAAAGTAAAGGCCGCTCTTCAAGCTACACCGGCGAAGCCTAAACAGGTCGGTACTTCTGGCGACCACTTCAGGCCCGAACGCTCACATTGTCTTTGCAGAGGATACCAGTCGAGATCTCCGTCCCTGCACCATCATCCGCAGCATCATCCGCCCCATTGCGTCCAAAACGCCGTCGTATACCTATCGAGATCGTAGAATCTGCCCAGACAGCTGGACCGAGCTCTCAGCCTTCATCAAGCAAGGCAACGAAAGACGACCTGCTCACGCCGGTTGCTTCACGCCCTCTGGCTGAGTCGTCTCCAGCGCAACCGTCAAACGATACAGCGACGGCTGACCGCTCTGAACCTGCACAGTCTGCAGCATCATCTGCATCGCGGCCGCCGCCATCCACATTCCGCGAGGCGAAGGCGGCACGAGAAGAAGCGCGGCCGCGCGGTGGCATATTCCGAGCAGATGGCACGCAGAAACTGTTCACGTCCGCTCCATCCTCGCAAAATGGTAGCACGAGCGCGCCGAAGCGAGAACCACCTCAAACGTTGGTCGCGTTCATGAACATATGGAAGACCTTGCGCACAGAGGAAGAACGCTGGGACGTTCTGCGAGTACGTACAGGCCAGCGTCCTCGTATTGTAGCCTCTGCTGAACTGCTGCGTAGCAAATACCTCCGACGCGCCTTCCGGTGCTGTTCAAAACTTCTCTTGATCCGCCCATTCTAGCAGCGATTTTGCACACGCTTCGGGTGGCACTGGGCGCCGCCCCGGAAGATGAGGAGCGGCTCCGGGTGGTCCGTGGATATATGGTCAACCTCCCGCGCGTGCCTCGCTTCAACACCGTGTCTCTCATGATGAGCGCGGCGGAGCGTGCGGACGCTCAGGTTGTGTGGGACCTGCTGGGCCGGTACCAAGGGGAAGGTGTGGAAGGGGAGATGGAGAAACGCAAGGAGGTTGGGTCTAGATCTGCCTGGGGTTGCTGATCGGTGAGGTGCCCTCGGTGACGTCGTGTTGACGGTGGCAGCTCGACTCTACGAGTAGTACGGTAACCAGCTCGACACTGGGGTGCATGTTAGCTGCTGAGACTGAGTGTGCTGGTAGACAGCCAGATGTGCAACCCAATCATGCGGGCTCTGCTCTGACAGTGCAAATTTCTACGTAATCTTGAACTCGAAACCAGTGTTGGCACGCTCGTACCAGTATTCACGCAGACTTTGACAAACGAGCAGACTGTCAAGATGTACACTCAGGTCTGAGTGTGGGTGAATATACGCAGGCAATCAAGACATAGCTATTCTACAGCTGTTTGCAATTGCTTTGGACAAGCGCCGCGCGCGCACGTTTGACGACCGAAATTCGCGGGGCTTGAAAACCCCAATAAACCTACTGAGAATGCTCGCCAGGCCCTTCACGCACTCAAACGTATACTCAAACGGCATCACTAGGAGCTCTGTATACTCTGGAGTATACAAGCAACCGTATGTCAGTGATTTTTCGAGATAGAGTTGATCGGAGTGGGGTGAGGATGAATCTGCCATTTGGGCAACTATCGGCGCGATATCTCGCAATTTTATGCATAAACTCTCAGTAAAAAAATAGCACACTCACTTCCTGTGCTGTACCAGGATCTATACACGAAAGATGAGAGATGTAGGATCTCGGTGGCTAGCTCAGTGAGCATGCAGACATTCTGAGCGGCGTCTCTTGCAAGGATCGTTAATCGCATTATAGTAAGCGCCCAATGGGCGCTAGATAAGCTCCCTTCAGCTGGCGACTTGACAGGGCCGTGCAGCACTCCCTTTTGCCCGAAGTACATCATATGGTGCATGAAAAGTATTGCTGCCATAAATTGCAATCCAACCGTACCACTTTCGAGCAAATCAACGAGAAGTGGACTGGTGCGAGATGGATTTGTGGGATTTTTTGAGCCCGCAAGTTTCGGTCAGTCAAAAGTGCGCGCGCGGTGCTTGTCCAAAGCAATTGCAAACAGCTGTCAATTGCGGACTTTTTGAAACTAGAGAAGTGCCGCCACATGCATCAGCGTTAGTTAACCTTGCTTGTCGGGTTGCTTAGGCGCTGCAGCAAACTGAGTGGGGGCAAACCAAAATATATTATTGCGGGCTATGCAATACTTGTGTTGTACAACTAGAATGACAAATGTTTACAGAGTAACACTCGATCACAGCATTCAACGCCTCTTTTTGTGAAGGGATGGAGACCACAGATTGACAGTGGTGATGCATTTGTGGGCATGGACAGTTCAGACGTGTAGTGCAACAGTGAGATAGAGGTCACATTGGCCACGTAGACATCTTTGATTTTTGTGCCAGACGCGCCTTTCTTGTCAGAGAATATCTAGATCGACTGGGTGAGCATGAAGCGCATGAAGTGGAGCAAGCCTCAGAGCTTGGCATTGTATTGAGATGGTAGGATGATCTTGTTGTTGTTGCTCCCTCGCAAACACACGGTGCCCCCTGCAACGACAAAACAGAATGGCAGCGGGAAGTATACTAATGATGTGTTGGAAGTGCGGAGACTTGGATCGTGTGTTCTAAGCGCTGAGGAAGAATTCAGAAGTGATTTACTCTGGGATTATCAGCAATTTGCACCTTCCGTTCAGTTGACTTGAGTGACTTTTGCCTTTCAGAATGTGACTTTGACTTGCAGCAATTGACTTTGAAATACTTTGAAATGTCAATCTTCATGGCTTTCAGCTTTGACTTACACCATGGCTTTGAGCTGGCCTTTTTGTAACTTTTGGCCATCTTTCTAAACACATTTGTCGCATTGCAAGTCATGCAATAAGGCATCTTTCTCTGCCCATCTGATGTATCACTTTGACCTGGATCTTAGGGGTTGTAGTTCATGTAAAGAGTTTAGTGGTTAGACTGGTTTGCTCAAAGGCACCTTTAAAAGTCACCTCAAAGCCAACTTCCAGAAGTTTAAAAAGGCAACTGAAAGTATGTGCAAGTCACCTGTGGGACAATATATAATGGCTCAATAGACAGGTTTCATGACCTGAAAAGGCCTTAAAGGGCGGACAAGAATACCATCCAAAGTCAAATTCCTGGGAGCTGTTAGGAACCAGGCTGGATGAGGGGTTGGAGTTCATCAGACAAGTGTTGGGGTTGTCAGACCTGGGGTCAGAAGTGAGGACTTTGGCGAAGCTATTGACAATGCCTCAAGCTACACACCAATATCCTCTATTTGCAGGCAGAGGATCGCTCACATGCGCTAAGTCCTACAGAGTCGGAGTCAGACCTAGCGGACGTCAGGCGAAGTTCGGGTGAAGGTTAGATGGAGTTTGGGGAAGAGGTGGATTGCAAAGGGTAAGCAAGAGTAAGCAGAATGATGTAAGTAGGTAGGTTAGTGAGATATCCGAACTGAAGTCCTTCAGCCCCTACGTCGGCCCTTATATACCTGACGGGAGGTCCAACGGCACCGGATTGGAATTCTGAATCAGAGCAGAATCAGGTCCGACCCGGAAGAAAGTAACTAGTTGTCCCTATGATGTAAAGGGTACAATACTAAACTAAGTAAGTAATATGACTAAATGGAGTAAAGACCAAATGGAGATAATGACTAATCAGGTAAGTATTAGAGTAAGTGTCGGGGTAGTCGGAGTCTGTGAGTCGGAGAACATTGTGGTAGTGCTAAAAGACTGACAGTCAAGTTGAAGGCGCAGGAGAACAGACACAACGCGACGTGACTCAGTCACGTGGAATGGACCAAGCGCACCCAAATGGGATTGATGATGGACTGGCTGACAGGTTCAGGATCATCTCGACACGCCACGATGCTACGCTCCACAATGTAGATCTCCGAATAATCGCCTGTCTGGCGACGACATCTTCTGTTCCATCTTCGGTTTCCATCGCTCATGCTCACTCTTCCGAGTTCTCGCCCACTCTCTCTTTCTCTCTCTTTTGTTCGCTCTCCCTTCCTCGCTTCGCTCTCGCTCTGCTTTCAAGCTTGATCATGTACACCAAAAATGAAAAACCTTCCACCCTTCTCCACCATCCACACGCGCCCAAGTGCATCCTGAGACGACGTGTCCTGCATGGGAGGATTGCTCGAGGATGGTAGGCCGCAGACAGCAAAACTCCGCTTGCGCTCACCGTTGTTTGGGGTTCGACGGGAAGCGTATGTCGCGTCGAGTCTGTTGCGCTGAGTCATTCCCTCGAATCCGATCCCCCACATAGGGAGTCGAAGTCTTAGGCATCTTTCCTTTCTTAGTCAAATAGCTGCTGACATTTGTCTTTCTCTTGACATGCACAAATGTACATTACAAAGAAGTATGCCAACGTCTCTGCCAAGAGGACAGCCAGAGGACAGAGGCGCGTTTGTATTAGTAGGCGATGTCCCGCCATTCAAATGGATGAGTTTTTTTCTCCCCCTCAAAGTTCAGTCCGTCCTCAGACCGCTAGTCACGTACGAAGTGACCCTGTCGTCTCCTGCTGCTTAACAGTCATCTCCCTCCACCTCACCGCCGTCTCACATCGTCTATCTAGCATTATGCTCTCCGACCGTTGAACCCTCGGCTTGGGTGAGCCTACCATCGAACCTCCGTCTGTCGTGTGTGTCCTGTGCGACGATATTCACCGCCTCAAAATCACTCCTCCACAATGTTGGAGTAGTTGGACTTGGCGCATGGTCGTAACAGGAGCAAAAGATAAAGCTGCAGTACAATGGCACTGTGAGGGAAGGTAAGTGAAAAAAGTTGAAGTCCAGCAAGGATTCCTACATATGATGACTTCAGCCTTGGCATAGTAAGCCCCTATGGTATAGTGGCAATTGGCTCTAAGATGAATATTGAACTTATGGAGTTTGCTGGTTCAAACCTAAAAATATGAATAATTTTTGCCGTTGTAATGTTTGTCATTCATACTCTTGTTGGCACTATAGCACAGTGTTGTAAATTATTACAGCTGAAAGCTATTCAATGTGACAGGGGAGCATAATGTTTGAAATAAGCATTGTGTCTTTCCCAAGTCACCCTAAGTTACTCCATGTCAAAGTGACTTCCATAAGGCTCAGTACCAGCCACCACTGTAGGGGCATAAATTTCACAAGTCACTACTTCCTTTCACAAAACAGCGACTTTGAGTGACTTGTAGGTTTGAAAGTCACAATTGCACATTGCTGATAATTTCGACCTTGGAACATCACGGAGACACGAGGGATTCAATTAAGGGGGTCCTTGGAACCTTGACAAGCAAGGTAATGGCAGTAAGTAAAAGTGAGAAAGAAGCATCAGCAATGTGTGATTGTGACTTTCAAGTCACTAGTTCATGAAAGTGAATAGTGACTTGTGAATTTTACACCCTCTAGGATGATGGCTGGTACTGACCCTTGTTAAAGTCAACTCTGGCTTGGGGTGACTTAGGGTGACTTGAGAAAGACACAATGCCTTTTCTGAACTTTTATGCTCCCCTGTCACATTGAAGAGCTTGCAGCTGTAATGATTTGTTCCATAATGCTAAAAAAGAGATAAATAATAAACATCACAAGCAGAAAACAATGTTCTCACCTTTGGTAGTTACAAAAGACCATTAGTAGCTTACTAAGTAGGTACCTTCTCACAAATATAAATAGGCATCACTGTCTATGTAGGCATCCTTGCTGGATTTCAAATGTTTTGCTCACTTCACCTCTCAGTGCTTTTGTTCTGCAGCTTTGTCTTTTGTACATAGGTACTTTACTTTGGATGGTGTTCTTCTAAGCCCTTTAGAGGCCTCGTTAGGTCATCAAACTTGTTTATTTACCCATCTCGTATTATCTTACAGGCAACTTTCACCTATTTCCAGTTGCCTTTTCAAACCTCTGAGAGTTGGCTTTGGGGTGACTTGCAGAGGTGTCTGTGAGCAAACCAGTTTGGTCACAGACTTCTTCACAGGAACTTCAACTCCTAAGATACAAGCCAAACTGATAAATCAGTTGAGCAGAGGAAAAATAGCATTGTCTAACAGAGGAAAAAGTATCATTGTCTAACTGAACAAGTTAAAGCTGAAAGCCATGAAGGTTGACATTTCAAAGTCAATTGCTATAAGTTGAAGTCACATTCTGAGTCACTTAAGTTAACTGAAAGGGCAGCACTCCGTACTGATGGCAGTGGTTGTCACACTTGCTCCACTTGTAACGGTTAAGCTGGTTTGCAGCCCCAGACGAGCCCCACAAGAGCACTTAAAGAGAGAAAGAGAGAGAGGAAGTGAGAGTATTGACTTTGGCTGATGCAATCACCAGCCATTACACAAGTGTCCACCCATACAGTAGTTATAAGCAAGCTGAGTGTAGTTGTACTCCCATTATTGCTGCTAATGGAATACATACAGTCTGTTGTTTTTTATGCATATGCCATAGATGTCTGCTTATACAAGCCACAGGGATACACACAACAGTATGCCTATAGAGACCTGAATATTGAAACCTCACACCATCTTATTGGCACCTGTCATTTTTACAAATGAAAAGATGTCAGAAGCTCATTAAAGGCCACTTCTGTTACGACCATGCGCCAGGTCCGACCAGTCTGACATTCTCCAACACTGGGACTCCGCTATTCCAACACAAACTCTGTTACGTATATAGATTTGTTATTATCCCCGTTTAGTTCTTACTTCATTCAGTTATATTACTTACTTTACTCAGTAATCGTACCCTTTGCATCATAGGGACATTTAGCTACTTTCTGCTGGGTCAGGCTATGTGAAGCCCTGAGCCCCTCTACATCAAGGGGCTCAGAGATAACCCAGGTCCGATTCGATGCTGCTCCAATTCTAGATTCTGACTTGGTGTCATCAGACTACCCCTTTGGGTATTAAAGGGCTGATGTAGGTGCCAAGGGACTTCAGTTCGGATATCTTGTTAACCCTATACTATCTTACATTGCTTACTTGACTCTATCCTTACTAAGACACTCCATACTCTAAACTCTGTCTGAAGTCTGCTGAATCCAACTCTGACCCCTGTAGGACTTAGGGTGTGCGTGCAATCCTCCTGCAAATAGAGGACACAGGTACATAGCTCAAGGTGTTGCTAATAGCTTCACCGAAGTCCTCATCTCTGACCCCAGGCCATACTCTGACCTTCTCCAACACTTTCCAATGAAATGTGCTAGTGCAGAAATTAGATACATCTGCAAGGTCATTTGCTACCATAAGGAGAGGGCCAAGAAGCCCACTGGTGAGCAAGATTCCAGTATAGCATTGAGGAAGTAGCATAAAGGGTAGTGAGCTGCACCAATATTCACCTTGAAGTGTGCATCGTAAGCACTGAGCAGCAGTGCTTGGCACAAGAGGAGAGTGTGAGTCTCATCCCCAATAGCACTTCAAAGCCAATGGAAGTGGCAGACCTGCTACAGGCAGGGCATTGGACATGTTATGGGTGCACGGCAAAGCTGTTTTACAGCCAGGGTGTCACAAATCGGGACTTGTCCTGCGCCTTCTGGGCGCTTATTTGAAGGGAAATACGGTTACAGCTACTACTTTTGGTACTTATCTGGAGGATAAACCCCTTAATACATAAATACCATTAGATATCATTGTTTTCTTCGCAAATGTTCTAGTATGTTCTGGAGAGTTCTGTGGCTGGACCTTTGGTCCAGCTGGTTCTAGGCTTTGGTGGAAGGTTCTAGATATTTGCTTGGTAATGTAGGGATTGCTATTGGTCAGATCCTGGCTGGGCAAAGGGCATGCCTGACAACTGACTCATCCTGGTCAGGTGACTAGAGTATCAGGGGTCTTACCCCCAGTCCCCGGGGGGACTGGTCCACATGTACAGATAGTTACAAAACTGTTTGGATAGGTGCATAATTCGTAAATAAATTCAATTCTCTGCCCAACGGCTGGCTCTTTAACCAAGAATCAAGAGCATCTTTGGAGTGGTCCTTCATAGGTCTATGGCCATGTATTGATGCTATCTTTATGTCAACAAATGGCAGTGTTATGTGATAATCTTTCCAATAGGTGCATTCGAACAGTTTTAGAACACCCCATCTGTAAAAGTAAAATATTGCCATAAATTTGCTGAGATCATGTGACTGTGGGAGATCTGCTCTCAGGTTGATTGCCCATCAAACAAGCTTTGATGTGAAGCCAACACCATCTTGTCTTCTACCACCATCACCATGCCATGCCAACTCTCCAAGGACACTATTCAGACAATTGTTGCCTTGCTCTGCCAAGGGAAATCCTTGCGTCAGATCACTCAAATGCTTGGCATATCTCTTGGTACTGCCCACTATTATCACACTGTCTTCCGTCCCAACCTCCCAAAGTCCAAGGATGGCCGTCCACGCAAGCTCAAAAGTGCTGATGCTCAGTACCTCAAGCACTTGATGCGCACCCACAATGTCAAGACTGCTCGCGGACTCAATCAGCTCATCGACAAAACCTTCTCTGTATCTGTCTCTACCCAGACGGTGCGTCATGAGCTCAAGAGACAAGGCATGAAGGCAGTTGTCAAGAAAAAGGGGCCCGCCCTTACAGCTGCTGACAAGCATGCTCGCTTGGAGTTCACAAAAGAGCATGAACACTGGACCGTGGACGACTGGAAGCGTGTCATCTTCTCAGATGAGATAGTCATCTATCGGATTGGGAACAACAGTCGGCAATGGGTTTGGGTGCCAGTGGATGAAGAAGAAAACGACCGGGTGGTGCAGGGATGGAAGGCACATGGTGGTGGACATTTCCTCCTCTGGGGCTGCTTCAGCTGGGAAGGAGTGGGTGTTCCCCACAGGATCGATGGTACCCTCAAGACCGACACCTACATCACCATTCTGGAGAAGGAGCTTCACCTCAGCCTTCAGAAACTCAACAAGACGACGTGCACCATCATCTTTCAACAAGACAATGCCCCTGTCCACAAAGCCAAGAAGGTCCTCGCCTGGTTCAAGAAGCAAGGATGGCATTGTACTCCTTGAGTGGCCTGCAAACTCCCCTGACCTCAACCCCATCGAAAACCTCTGGGGCTACATCAAGGAGAAGCTCGATACGTATCTGGACTACCCTGCTGGGATGTTGGAGTTATGGGAGCGTGTTGAGAAGCAATGGGAGGCAATTGGGGTGGAATACTGCAGGGCACTGGTTTAGGGGATGCCTAAGAGAATGGCACAGGTGATTAGGAAGAAGGGTGGGGTCATTGGCAAGTAGAATGTATCTTTCTCTGCAAACACTGGACTGCCGTTCCAAAACTGTTCGAATGCACCTATCCGAAAGGTTGTGACATAACACGCTAGTCTGCTCAAAGGCAACTTATGTTCCCCTAAAGTCGACTCTCAGAGGTTTGAAAAGGCAACTACATAGTAAAAAAATCACCTGCAAAACAATATTATATGGCTCAATAGACAGGTCTGATACCCTGCATAGGCCTCTGAAGGGCTTACATCCAAAAGTGGATACCTGTGAGTAAAAGACAAGGCTGTATAACAATAGCGCCAAGAGGTGAAGTGAGTAAATAAGTTGAAGTCCAGCAAGAGTGCTTACATATAATGTATCCAGGCTACGCAGAAAAAGCTCTTATGGTGCAGTGTTGAATAGTGCCCCTGTGGAATGGGAAGAGTAGAGGTCCCTGGTTCAAACCTGAAAATTGGAACAGTTTTTGTGCTTGTCACATTTGTTAATTGAACTCTTCTATGGCATAATAAAACAGAATTGTAGATCATTACAGCTGAAAGCTTTTCAATGCGACAGGGAGCAAAAAAGTTGACAATTGGCATTATATTTTTTTCAAGTCATCCCAAGTCAAAGGTAACTCTCACAAGACTCGTGCTAGCTGCTACTAAGGATGCAAATCTCACAAGTCACTATTTACTTTCACAAAACAGTGACTTTGAGTGACTTGCAGATTGGAAAGTCACAATCACATATTGCTAATGGATTCTCAGGTTATACAGCTGCCTGGGTCTCTGTTTCATTTCAATAGGTGCATGTGAACTATGGCAAATGGGCCACTGTCTCCAGCTCAGAGGGGTCTCATTCTGGCATTGAATATGATTAAACTAAGTGTGTCCATTTCATTAGACAGACAAACCTCTAGCCAGTTACCCTTGATGCCCTTCCCTCTCATATCCCCTCATACTACAGCCTTGATAGGCTACTGCATAAACTGTTATTGCAAGCTGCTGGGCTAGGCTGACTGTCTGGGCTTGCATGGCAGATTGATATACCAGTTTCACAGTCAAGAACTCAGTGTTCAAAGGCACACCTAGGCCTGCAGATAGTACTAGGCTAGTGATGGCCAGGCAAAGTTTAGCAGCAACTGGTGCTGTGTACTCATGTGGGCACAGCAGCAATTTGTGATTGTGACTTTTAGACCTGCAAGTCACTCAAAGACACTGTTTTGTGAAAGTAAATAGTGACTTGGGAAACTGACACCACTAGGCTGGTGGCTAGTACTGAGCCTTCTAAAAGCCACTTCTGGCTTGAGGTCACTCAAAGTGACTTGGGGGAAACACAATGCCTTCTTAAACTTTATGCTCCTCTGTCACATCGAAAAGCTTCTAGCTGTAATGATTCTACAATACTGTGTCATACTGCTAAAGAAAAATTATCTGACTTGAGATGCTACAAATGTATTAAGAAAGACAGCCAAAAGTCACAAAGAGGACAGCTCAAAGCCATAGTGCAAGTCAAAGCTAAAAGCCATCAAGGTTGACATCTCAGAGTATCTCATGGTCAATTGCTTCAAATTAAAGTCACATTGTGAAAGGCAAAAGTCACTCATATTAACTGAAAGGAAGGCACAGACTGCTGATGCAAGGTGTGTACCACTGAACGGTATTGTAGACTCCTTGGTGACCGGATGAAGGGTCCACAGGGTAGCATCCCTGCTTAGCCAACTGGTTGCAAAGGTGTCAGCGTACTGCTCCCATTGTACACTATCATCCACACTATAGCTGTGGGGGTTAGACGACATGGAGGGCAAGCAGATGTGAGGGAGATGAGTTGCATATGTTAAGCTGGCATTGTCTCTGTTTATACTACTGACAGTTTGTATTTCTGAAGAATGGTGCTTCTGCTCATATACATTATGGAAAACTGTCAGGCACTTCAGAGCAAAGCAAATCGCTACTACTGACAACATTGACTCCTCTGCAAGAGCCTTTGCATGAGGTGCATTATCTATCTTCAAACCCTTGATCTGTTGGGGCTGTCATGTGTGAAACCAGTATAGCAATGAGTATATCCTCTGCTACAAATTGAATGCAATCTACTCCAATAATAACTAACAACTCTCTCTTACCTCAGAGCAAGGGATGGCTTTCAGATTGTGCCACAAAGCTTGTAGGTTTTCCTCCTTTCCCGACAGAGGTCTCCTGGAGTTTCTAATATGTATTGGTTGCTAGGTTGATAACTAAAAATCTCATCTTCTTGCTACTAAGACAAAGGTACGTTCAAGTTGTGGTGTATGTGATAAGAAGGCCCTGAAATTTCCAGCAGGGTCACCTCTTAGGTATAAGTGGCATCCAAATTGCTATAGTTTGTGTTATGACAATGCCTACGACAATCAGAGTCTTGTAACAAGGTTGTAGAGTCACAATACGTAGTATTTGGGGTTCATGTGAAGTAGGCGATCAATTACCAGGTTAAGCTGAGAATTCCAAGTGGATCCTCTTGGCTTACAAAGATATAGGGGTGACACATCAGCACCACATAGGCATCACATAGTGTGAGAGTCCAGTACTACTAAATATAGTAGGGGCTAGGTGTACAGGTGCAGTGTCATAAGAAAAGGGGTGACATAGTGATGATGTGGTGGGAAAAATGATAACAAGTGTGAGAATGGTATACATGGCAGAAGAGAGACATGAGAAATAAAGAGAAAAACGTGAAGCTGTAGTATCAAAGCTCTGTAACAGTCTGATGTTGGTCCTAGTGAGATGTTGTAATCTGGGGGTCAGTATTGTTGGAGTGCAGTCTTTCTATGGATCTGTTGGTTGTTGTGAGTCTTGTCCCCTTGATCAGGGGTCGGTACTGTTGACAGGGGGTCTATATGTTAGCTGCAGTGCGCCTCAGAGCAATCACAATGGCCTATGTCGAGCTCTGTGAAGTCTGATACATTAACAGCAGCTATTCTACTCACCTATGTCGAAGTCTGAGGACTCCAGGGCTCAACACGGTGCTCTGTGTACTGTGGGCGTTACGTAAGGCGCTAACTGTACAGTAGAACAAGCCACAACGCTGGGGAAGCGCCCAGAAATCAACAAATGCGCAAAAGAAGCATGAGGTCCCGGGTTCAATCCCGGGACAGTGCAAATGATTAGAAGTGCGAAGTGAGCGATATCTCGAGAACGGAGAAAGGGAGCGACAAATAAAAAGGAGTGGTTTAAGTGCGCAAGCACAATGTAAGCATCCTATGGTGTGAATCTCGACTTGAAACGGGCACAGAAACTTGAGCAATCACTCAGAGTTCAACACTCCCCCCGACCGGTCAAGTCCCCAGCCCAAGCATCTTGACCATCTCCAGCACATTTGGGTTAGCCTGGTGAGGATGTCTGCCGGCATGTCCGAGGTGCGGAGATGCTCAATCTCAATCCGACCCTTGGCTACTTCATCCTGGAGCCAGTAGAAGCGCAAATCAAGGTGCTTCATACGCCCATGATACTCAGGATTTTTCGCAACAGAGAGCGCAGAGAGATTGTCAATTCTGAGCCGCGAGGCTGCAGAGACGTCGAATCCAAACTCTGTGAGCAGGTTTCGCAGCCAGAGCACTTCCTGGCCTGCAGAGACTGCTGCAACAAACTCTGCCTCTGTGGTGGAGAGCGCAACAATGGACTGGAGACGACTAGACCAGGAGATCGCACCTGTACCCATCTTGATCACATAGCCAGAGGTTGAGCGACCTGTGTCTGGGCAGCCGGCATGGTCTGCGTCGGTGTACGAGGTGAAGAGCTCGTCGGAGGAGGAAGGGGAGTAGGTGAGCTTGTAGTCGAGGGTGCCCTTGATGTACCGGAAGAGGTGCTTGACCGCCTTCCAGTGCGTCATTCCAGGGTTCTTCGAGAAGCGAGCCAGGTTCCCAACAGTGCGAGCTATGTCTGGGCGAGTGGCCACAGCGAGGTAGAAGAGGGAGCCGACGGCCTGGCCATATGGGACATCCTGCATCTCCCGGGCAGCTGAGGGCGTCGAGGGGCCCATGTCGGCGCTGAGACGAAGGCCAGGGTCCATTGGGGTGCCGACCGGGTCGCAGTTGGCAAAGCCTTAGCACTCCAGGATGTCGAGGGCATACTGTCGCTGCGAGATGGAGAGGGAACGCTTCGCTCTGTCGCACTCAATCTTGACCCCAAGGAGCCAAGACGTCGGCTCTAGGTCCCGGAGCTTGAAGTGCGCACGCAGCTCGTCCTTGACGCGCTGGATCGAGTCCTTCGACTTGGAGGCAATGGTGATGTCGTCGACAAAGACAGGGATGATGATGCGCACTCCATCACGGAGGTAGACCCACACACTGTGCTTGCAGACAAGGTGGTCAAAGCCCAGCTTGGTGAGCACCTCGTGCAGCTTCTCGTGCCAGCAGCGGCCGGCCTGCTTTAGGCCATAGAACGACTTGCGCAGGCGCCACAACCAGTCCGGGGACTTCTCCTCAGAACCCTCAGGCTGCTTCATATAGACCTCCTCCTTCAGCTCGCCGTTCAGGTAGGCAGAGGAGATGTCCACAGACTCGAGCTCGAGGTCCTCGAGGGCTGCCAGCGCAAGGATGGCGCGAATTGACGCCCACTTAGGTGTAGGAGCGAAGGTCTCGTTGTAGTCAGAGCCAGGGCGCTGGGAGAAGCCCTTGGCGACGAGGCGACCCTTGTACCGCTCAATGGAGCCGTCTGCATTGCGCTTGACCCGGAAGACCCAGCGAGAGCCAATGGCCTTGCACCCAGGAGGCAGCTGGACGAGCTCAAACGTCTGGTTCTCCACCAGGGACTGGATCTCGTCCTGAGCAGCCCTCAACCAGCGGTCACGCTCCTCAGGCGCAAGCTGCATGACCTCGGAGATCGACCTAGGCTCCCCAAAGTGCTTCTGGATCCTCATGACCCTCTGCCAGAAGGTCAAGTTCATCGTCTGAGGAGGCAGGAGAAGGAGGCGGAGCTGGGGGAGCAGGTGCAGGTGCAGGCACAGGCTCTGGCTCGACTGGTGCGTCGGTGAGAGGGTCTGGCGAAGGAGAGTGTCACTGGGGAGTGTCGCCACGCTCTGAGGGCTCTGGCGTCGCAGCAGGGGAAGGAGTGCCAATGCGGAGTCGCTGGGGCACCAGATTGCGGCGCTCGAGCTCCTGGTTGTTGAGGGAACCCTGGAAGCGGGTAGAGCGCGTAGGGAGGTGTTTGCGAGCCAGTGCAGGGTATGGTCTGAAGCCACCATGTCCCTCTGCCTGCTGGTGGACGGATGGGCGCACAGGTGGGCGCGGAGGGGCAGGAGCAGGCGCAGGAGCAGCAGGTGGCTGAGGGACGACCGGGGCAGGCGCAGGAGGTGCAGGAGGGCTAGGGGCGCGTTCAAGTGCAGCTGGAGAGTGTTCGCGCTGACCCGCAGGTGCAGCAGGCGGCGCAGGTGGTGCAGGAGGTGGTGCAGGAGGCGCAGGATCATTGCAGTCGTCTCCCCCCTGATCCGGCAGCTCTGGCGCATCAGGGACGTCCTCTGGCGGCTTGTCAGCCATCGCAGGGTCGCCGGGGATGTCCACCTCATTGAGGGGCAGCGCAAAGACATTGATAGAGGGCGAGTTGCCAGGGAAGCAGCGCTCATCAAACACTGCATGCGACGAGACGATGAATCTCCTAGCAGCAGGGTCCCAGAACCGCCATGCCTTGGTGCCCTCGGGGTAACCCACAAAGATGCACTTCCGGGAGTGCGGCTCCAATGCCTTGCGGTCCTTCTTGCGCACCAGCACGTACGCCAGGCTGCCAAATGTGCGGCAGTACAACACATCAGGCTTGCGGCCCTTTCCCTTCCAAGCGGTGTAGGGAATGGCGCCTCCAAGCGCAGAGGTGGGCATGCGGTTGCGGGTGTGCACAAAGGTGGAGACGGCATGGCCCCAGAACGACAGAGGGAGCTTGGACTGAGCTAGGAGCGCAGTGGCACCCTCAGCAATTGTCCAGTTAGCTTGCTCTGCGACACTGTTCTTGGTGGGGCACATCTGGCTCAGTGTAGTGTGCTGGCGCTGGATGCCATGCTGAGCGCAGAAGTCATTGTGCTCCCTCCCAATGTACTCGCCCCCATTGTTGTCGCGCGTAGCCTTGATCCTGAGACCTAGGCAGTTCTCCGCATACGCCTTGTACACCTGGAAGGCTGCAAACGCGTCGCTCTTGCGCTTCAGGTAGGCCACCACCCAGAAACGCGTCGCATCGCAGACAAACGTCATCCAGTAGATGTGTCCTTCGGGCGTAGGCACTGGGAGCGGCCCCTTGAGGTCGGTGTGGACTAGGGCGATGGGGGTGTGCTTCCTGGACGCGAAACGAGGGATAGAGTGGTGGTTGAGCTTCCCAGCGAGGCAGGGCTCGCAGATGCGGTCAGGCTTGCGCTTCGAGTGCAGCACAAGGCCGGAGACAAGTCCCTTCTTGACCACTGAGCGCAGGGCGTCGAGATTGACGTGGGAGCAGTGCTGGTGCCACAGGGACTCGTCCTCCTTGCAGGTGGACGACACAGAGAGCGCGTGCTTTGCCTGGGACACAGTACGGCCGCAGAACGTGCAGGAGAGCATAGAGGCGGCATTGGAGAGGGCAGGAGTCGACGTGGGCGCACCAGGCTGGTTTTCAAGTGCAACAAAGGTGTCTTGCAGCGTCTCGAGCGTCAGGGAGTCGTCCAGCAGCAGCGTCTGGCGTGGGGCGTTGTACTCCGCCGGCAGGGCGCGAATCAGCGCCATAAGCACCAATTCGTCGTCCAGCTTGGAGAGATCAAAGTCCGCAGGGCGCAGCCAGGGTTCCCTCAACAACCAGGAGCTCGAGCGTTGCATGCACAAAGTAGATGGAATCACAGCAGGTGTTGTTGCCGTCAAAGGTGATGGTGATATTATCATGCTTTTGAACTTCAGCTGTTCTTCATGGACGAACGCAGCCTCCTTTGAGATGTAGTCCTATGCAAACTTCTCGCTCGAGGATGGTGTATGGTTCGGGTTGAGGGCATGCATCAGCTCTTTCCACTCTGGAGAGCCGACCAAGTTTGGGACAAGTGTTGAACTCTGAGCAATTGCTCGAGTTCCTGTCTGTGCCCATTCCAAGTCGACATTTACCCCGTAGGATGCTTGCATTGCATACTTATACCACCCCTTTTCTGTTGTTGCTCCCTTTCTCCGTGCTCGAGATATCGCTCACTTCGCACTTTTAATTGTTTGCCCTGTCCCGGGATTGAACCGGGACTTCATCCTTCCTTTGCGCATTTGTTGATTTCTGGGCGCTTCCCCAGCGTTGTGGCTTGTTCTACTGTACAGTTAGCGCCTTACGTAACGCCCACAGTACACAGAGCGCCGTGTCGAGCCCTGGAGTCCTCAGACTTCGACATAGGTGAGTAGAATAGCTGCTGTTAATGTATCAGACTTCACAGAGCTCGACATAGGCCATTGTGATTGCTCTGAGGCGCACTGCAGCTAACAGGATCTTCATAGCTTCGACATTGTTGACATGCGCGCGGGTACTGCCTTTGTTGTGACCCCAAGGTGTTGGTGTTGATCATAGTAAGTCAAGCAAATTGATATTGAGAGAAAAGACAAGCAACACAGGCTGAGAGGCAGCTTGTATGCACCTTCTGTGGTTGTGAAGTCTTAAGCCACAGGTGCGCACGCATGACACGTCTCACCGTGTTTAGCCCACATGAGTGCATTCTGCATTGTTCCCTTGCTTGACAAGGGTATCTACACCCCCAAAATTGAGCCTCATATGTTACACCCGGCTCTCCCCGATCACTGTCCCGATTCTCACTGATGCACCTTGTGACCACAGCATGAATAACTTGCGCAGGCGCCTTGAATGCGCATTTGCCCTGAACATTCTTCAGCCACCAGACCACCGCTGCAGCACGCCAAACTCAACCCTCTCTCCCTCCTCTCCCCCCCTCCCTCTCTTCTTCCCTCCCTCCTGCTTGCAATCAAATGGCCGCCAACTGCACCAAATTACGGGGATATCTAGTACCATGTAAGTCCTCCACAGGTCTCTGGGTGCCTGAAAGGACCCCTTAGAGCTGGGCCGCTGTGTATTTCCTCTCCGCGCTGGGCTGCACCATGGTTTCACAATAGAAGAAGAGATGCACAGTGCCCAGTTCAAGTCAAACAGAGCTGCATACGCACACTGCCCCCCCTGCCACACTAAACTGATACACCAATCCCAGCACCATGCCATAGGTTGCTGCCGCCATACCTTTTGGCCTGGTAAGTTGTGCCGCTCGCAGCGTGGTCGATGTGTCTCATCGCTGAAAACACATTGTAGAGTCTCTCCAGATGCATATTCTCACCCTACAAGGTGATCAACACAGATTCTGACATGAAATCATATGTCACAAATGTGTTTGCTTGCACAGATCAGGGGCTGGATGGCTGCAATCTTGAGCCTCTTACCCCTCTCCCCTCTTGCTTTCCTTCACCATTCCCAAATACACCGACCAGCACCGGATGCCATGCCATAGCGGAGAGCAGCAACCCGACCTTCCTTGAAGTGCATAGCCATGCTGTATCCCCACTGCCTGAGGCTGTGTGTGACCCCCTCAATCAGGGCCATTTGACGCCTCTCCTCCTGTGTCTGCAGCAGGCACCGCTGGGGCTCCCAGCATGCAACCACCTCCTCCAGGCGGCAACCATGCTAAATGAGGCAAACACGTCTGGTGTATCGCAAAATGCCAAGCTGCCAAGCAGGATGTATTTACCCGTAAGCTGAAGTTCTCTTCCTTCAAGTACCTCATCCAGGCAACTGCCATTCCCACCTCCCACTCTATATGCAGCCTTTGCATTGCTAAGGGTGCGTTTGTCGGGGTCAGGCAGCCAACATTGAGTAGGAAGGCATAGACATTGCTTGAGCTTGTCAACGCAGGCTTTAGCCTTTGTAAGTGGAATGGGCGGTGAGCGGCTGGTTGTGGTGCATGGTGCATATTGGCGCATAGCCAATATGTGCAAC
Organism: Trametes sanguinea; assembly: GCA_008973685.1. NCBI lineage: Eukaryota > Fungi > Basidiomycota > Agaricomycetes > Polyporales > Polyporaceae > Trametes > Trametes sanguinea. Next base: position 26,396 of record WAHA01000044.1, read on the forward strand.
AGCTCAACAGAGCTAATACTTGACTGCATGGGTGCCATTGTAGGCATGCTTGCTGGCCACCTGCAAGACCCCCAGTGAAATGACACCATCAAGGAGGCCAACAACACCATGTGTGTGGCCCATGCAGCATGTCATATCACCCCCAAGCAGTGGAGCAACCGAGGGGGGAACTTTGCAACACTAGTGTGGGGCTTTTCCTTTGGTGGTGGACAGATGGTACATGTGCTGCTATGTCTCCTGCCAACATAGGCTTGACCCGGCTTACGCCTCTCAAGGCTCCTGGGTGCATCTCAAACAGCCCATGCAATGACAGAGCGCTTGCTGCTCTTAGTGCTAATAAAGCAATGGTATGCATTGCTGGGTTCAGCAAGAGTGAGTGGCATTGTCAGCCTTCTAGGGCACATCCTGATAGAGCCATTTGCCAGGCATGTTAGCCATGTACACCCCTCGCATATTCCAAAACACGAAGGCCAAATTGAACCTTCTGCTGTGATGCCATCCCTCCCTCCACCTCCCTTTAACAAATAGTGTGTACCCCGCCGCAAGCTTCAATTTTGGGCTAGCCCCTGTGTGTCATGAGCATACAAATGCTCAAAACAACCCTTGCAACCGGTGTCACATCACCACCTTAGGTAACTATGACCCGGACAAGGGAGGGCACCTCATTCTATTTGACCTGAAGCTCGTAATTCGGTTACCCCCTGGATCTTCGATACTCATCCCAAGCACCATCATGCACCACGGAAATGTGGGGATTCGCGGCCATGAACAGCACATGTCCTTTGCGTAATATTGTGCTGGTGGCTTGCTGCACTGGGTAGAGTATGGGTTTCACACAAGGGATGCTTTTGCAATGCAGGATCCAGAGGGTTACAATGTGTTTGAGGCTCGCCTAGATGGCCGAGTTGAGCGGGTACAACTGTTCTCTAACATAGATAACCTCCGTCAAGACCTAGAGGGGCACATGTAAATATGCATCAATAAACAAGTGATGCACTGCTTAACCTACACCTGCTAGCAACCCACACCTACTCAAAAACTTAAATCAGCTATCTATGTGCCTGCACTCTGCCCATTTACATTAATGTTGGCTGTTCAACAGTACTTCTCATGCCCTTTCTGTGATCCCTGCCCATCTTTTGCCACCAATCTCTGGTCATTTGGTTCAACTCGTCCAATCAATCATCTTTGTTGAGGAGATCGGGATCATGAGGTTGCAAGAAAATATGCTTGTTGAAATTGCGCAACAGCCATATGCCAGAGCTGTTACGCTCCGTGCCTGAACTCCAAGGTCCAACTCCGTACTCCGTTATCTTTGTACTTGACTCCATCTCCGTTCAACTCCGTTCTATTTCCAATTTCCTCATTCCTCACTATCACGCCATAGCACATCACCTTCGTTATAACAATTAGAATATGTCTTGGCATTCCCTACTTCCAGCTCCGACGTACTCCTGCCTATTCCGGACTTCCTCTATTGTCTACATTTAACAATAAGCCTACCCTCTATATAAACTGTCCGGAATGTAGTAGCTACTCAGTTCGGATATCTCGTTATACCAGCTCATTTCCTCCGACCTCCGTCTTGTCCGAAGTCCGTACTCCGGACTCCGAACTCCGTCCGACTTCCTCCCTTATCCTTGCCTTGGTTCCGTCTCTGTTCTAGTCTCACCCTCTTCTCTGAAGATCTGAGTCTCGTCTCTGTTCAAGTCCCATCCTCTACTCCGAATATCTAGTCCGTACTCCATACATTTAGTCCGAACTCCGCCCAGTCCGAAATTGAGGACAAGTTCGTAAGTCCTCCCCCGTGCGCCTCGCCCAACTCCGGCTCCGTACTCTGACAACTCCGCCCAACGGAGTTAGCTCCGGGCACAGAGTCCTAACAGTATATCCGAACTCAACGGGTATTTCACGATGAATACTCCCCAAGGCCCCGACGATACTTTCCAAGGGTTCTCCGCTCGCCGGTATCAGGTCCAAACGGAAAGACCGGTAACTCTGACCAACCCGCCTAGAGAAGTTGATCCGCGGTGCAGTCAAACCGTCTCTCCGCCTCGCTTCTCTCCGGTCTCCGAGTCCGGTACTGCCAGACCAGGTCGGACTACAACTCCGGTCCCGAGACCTCCTACCCCACAGAACCCCTTCTCCTCACCTACCAATCCATTCGCACCATCAGCTCCAACTCTGCCTGTACCTTCCAGACCTCCAGTTCCTGCTCCGCAACCTTCTCCGCCTTCAGGTCTAGCTCAGACCTCAGGTCCAGCTCAGACCTCAGGTCCAGCTCCGGACCTCCTGCCTCAACTGGCTACGGCCATAGAGGCCTTCGCTCGCACCCTCCAGCAGACCATCACTCCTCAGCAGTCCACCGGAAGTGAATGACACAATGTCCGGGAGCCAGACCAGTTCGACGGGTCAGATCCGAACCGGCTCTTCTTTGCTCAGCTGGAACTAGTCTTCAAGGCCCATCCCCGGACCTTCAACTCCGAGGAGAAGAAGGTCACCTATGCCATCTCCTTCCTCAAGGGAACAGTGTTGCAGTGGTTTGAGCCGTACCTCGCTTCGGACAACCCTCCACTGTTCATATACGCCTACGAGGCCTTCCAGGATGAACTCTGGGTGAATTTTGGTCCTTATGACGCATCCGGAGCTGCGGAGCACGAGCTCCTAAACCCCCGAATGGGTGAGAATCAACGGATTGCAAAGTACATTACGCAATTCACTCACCTTGCTACTCAGGTCCGCTGGGGTAATGCTCCCCTCCGGTACCGTTTCTACGACGGACTTCCCAACCGGCTCAGGGACAGGATCTGGTGGCTCCAAGTCCGGCCACAAGTCCTCGTCCGACTCCAAGTCCGGTAACACATCTGCTACTCAAACTAACTCCGGGTCTACTCCATCCAAGTCCACCAACAGCGGGTCTACTCCGAAGTCTCCGGCTAAGACCCCCGCTAAGCCTTACTCGGACAAGTTGGGCAAGGACGGCAAGTTAACCCTGGAGGAACGTCAACGGTGTTTCGCCAACAATCTCTGCCTCTTCTGTGGTGGCGCTGGCCACTCTGCTAGTGTATGCCCGGAGAAATCCTCCTCCACTTCCAAGGGCCGAGCTGCGCAAGCTACTCCGGCTGCTCCGACTCCGGCTGCTACTCCGGCTGAGACTAAGGAAACAAAAAACTAGTCCCCGGTCCTCCGAACTCCGTACCCCTCGAGGACCGTGTTGACCTCCTCAGTATGGAGATTGTTAGGCTCAACGCGTCCACTCTTTCTGATCCCTCTTCCCTCTAAATTCAGCTCTACTCCAATCTTGTTCCTGTTCTGTTCCATGCCCTCATAGACTCCAGATCCTCGCATTGCTTCGTAGACTCGCAGTTCACGGAGTTACATTGAGTTCCTACCAACTCCGTTGCCCCACTCCGATTATCCTTGTTCAACGGCTCTTCAAATCATACCATTACAAAATCCACTACACTTCTGATACACTTTCCATCTGGAGAAGTCATCAATATAGATTTCTATGTTACTCTGCTTGGCAAGTCCATGTCTGCCGTCTTGGGATACAGCTGGCTCACCACCTACAATCCACTGATTGATTGGAAGAAGTGTAGCATCCAATTCCGAACCGTGCCATCTGCTCGTCCCGTATCTGACCCAACTCCGGCAACTCCGACAGCTCAAGCTGCTCCAAGTCCGGAACCTCCGACTCCAACTTCTCCAAACTCCGTCTCCGGGGTCTCGCTTGTAAACGCCTCCACTTTTGCTCACGCTTGCAGGTTACCCGGGTCCAAGAGTTTCACTCTCAATCTGGCCGCCCCGGACTTCGTCAAAGCTCAAAGCTCGTCCATCTCTGACTCTCCTCCGGACTTGTCCGGTATCCTGGAGGAGTACCACGAGTTTGCGGACGTCTTCAGCAAGTCCAAAGCGGATGAACTACCGGAGCACCGTCCTTACGATCTCAAGATAGAGCTCGAACCAGGGGCAACTCCGCCACTCGGACCAATCTACTCCTTGTCCAAGGTGGAGCTCGACACTCTCTGAGAGTACATCGATGAGAATCTCCGCTCGGGGTTCATACGTCCGTCAAACTCCCCTTGCGTAGCTCCGGTCCTTTTTGTCAAGAAGAAGGACGGATCTCTACACCTTTGCGTAAACTACCAGGGTTTGAATAAGATCACCCGGAAGGACCGCTACCCACTTACACTTGTTTCGGACTTGTTGGACACGCCCCAGAAGGCCCGGATCTACACCAAGATCGACCTCCAGCACACTTACAATCTAGTCCGCATAGCTCTGGGCGACAAATGGAAGACCACTTTTCGGACTCGTTATGGGTCCTTTGAATGGCTCGTCATGCCTTTCGGACTTTCCAACGCACCTGCCGCTTTCCAGTGATTCGTCAACGATATCTTCTCGGACTTGCTTGACGTGTGCATCGTAGTTTATCTGGACGACATCCTCATTTACTCCGACAACCCCGAGCAACACCACGAGCACGTCAAGGAGGTACTCCGACGACTCCAGAAGAACATGCTATGGGACTTCAACGAGGACTGTCGGAACGCGTTCAACACTCTGAAGAAGGCATTTACCACAGCTCCGAAACTCCACCACTGGGAACCGGACCGCCCTCTCACTGTCAAGACCGACGCCTCGGACTACGCCATCGCCAGAATTCTGTCCATCACCTCCGACTCCAGCGAACACCACCCCGTAGCATTTCACTCCCGCACCTTGTCCGGCGCGGAGTTGAACTATGACACCCATGGCAAGGAACTCCTTGCTATCTTTGAATGCTTCAAGACCTGGCGCCACTACCTCGAAGGTTCTGCAACTCTGATTGACGTCATCACAGACCACAAGAACCTGGAGTACTTCACTACTACAAAGATCCTCACCCGACGCCAGGCCCACTGGTCGGAGTTCCTCTCGCAGTTCAACTTTGTTATCTGATTCCGTCTCAGAAAACTCGGAGCTAAGCCCAATGCACTCACTCGCTGTTGGGACGTCTACCCAAAAGAGGGGGGCAGTGACTACTCCGTCGTCAACCCGCACAACTACCGACCTATCTTTACTCAGGAGCAGCTCGCTTCGTCACTCCGAGCGACTGTACTCCGAGGTCTGGTACTCCGGCTACCATCCTCTTCGACTCTGAGCAACTCCGGTCGGACATCAAGTCCGCGCAATCTTCCCCTAACCCCAACTCCGAACTCGCTGCAGCACACCGTCTGGCAGCTGAGACCAACCCCAAGTGGACCCAGGATGAGGACAGACTACTCCGCCTTAATGGCCGGATCTATGTCCCAAACTCCGAGGACCTTCGACTTCGGGTACTCCAAGCCTATTACGACCATCCTACGGCAGGCCACTGGGGTCAGAACAAGACGCAGGCCCTCATACTCCGAGAGTACTCCTGGCCCGGACTTCGACTCTTTGTCTGGGACTACTGCAAGTCCTGTACTACCTGCGCTCATTCCAAATTCCCTCGACATCTTCCCTACAGCACGCTCAAACAACTCCCTATCCCCAAACACCCCTGGAACTCCTCCATGGACCTCATCGAGCAACTCCATAACTCTGGAGGCTACTCTGCTATCCTCATTGTAGTTGATCGCCTCACCAAGCAAGGCATCTTCGTTCTAACCTACAATACCCTCACAGCTTCGGAGTTGGCAGACTTGTTTGTTATGCACGTCTTCTCCAAGCACGGAGTTCCCTCCCATGTTACCTCTGATCGGGGTTCGGAGTTCGTGTCCCACTATTTCCGCTCCCTTGGCAAAGCCCTCGATATGCGACCCCATTTCACCTCCAGTTATCACCCTGAGGGCGACAGACAAACTGAGCGAGTCAACCAGACTCTGGAGCAGTATCTCTGGATCTACACCAACTACCAGCAGGACAACTGGTCCAAACTCCTACCCCTCGCGGAGTTCGCTTACAACAATGCTCCAAACTCCACCACAGGAATCTCTCCCTTCTTTGCCAACAAGGGCTACAACCCCGCCATCTCCATCCACCCCAAAAGAGACCTCACCTCCGCTTGCGCTGGGGAGTTCGCTGTTGACCTTGACGAACTCCACTCCGTACTCCGACAACAAATCGCTGAAGCCCAGGCCCGATACCAGGTCCAGGCGGACAAGCATTGCCTACCTGCGCCAGACTTCAAGGTCGGAGATCAAGTTTATGTCCACATTCGGACTACACGGCCCTCGAAGAAGCTTTTAGAGAAGTTCCTCGGACCATTCCCTATCACTGCTCAGGCTGGTACTCATTCCTTCACCCTTCGACTCCCCGACTCCATGCATGCTGTCCACCCCGTATTCCATGTTTCCCAGCTAGAACCCGCAACTCCGAACTCCATCCCCAGACGAGTCCAAACTCCGCCACCTCCGGTCTTAGTTGATGGAGAACCGGAGTATGAGATCTTAGAGATACTCGACTCCAATATCGACCACTGGAGACGGAGTTGTCAACTCCTGTATCTAGTCCGCTGGGCTGGGTATGAAGGCACTGATGAAGAGACTCCGTGGATCCTTGTGACGGAGCTCGGACATGCTCAGGAGCTTGTTTTGGACTGTCATGTGGCTTATCCGGACAAGCCCGGACCTCTGGAAAAGCTGACTTAAAAGTTCACACTTGTTGCTTTTTGGGGGTTTTCATCTAAGGTTCATTTTCTATCTAAATACAACCGCCCCCAGGTCCAAAGTCCGTGTCCGTAGTCCGAGCTCCGGCTCACTCCGCCAGAGCTCCTTCTTCCCCGCCTTACTCACCCCCACCCTCCTGCCCTTCTCCTTCTCCCTCTCCTTCCCCGCCCTCCTGCTCTGCCGGAGTCTCAAAGAACTCCGCCAGGATAGAGCGGATCTCTGACCTGATCATGAGCCAGAGTTCCTCCTCCGCTTACTTCCCCACCTCCTTCCTCACCACCTGGCGCATGACCTTGGAGTCGGCCAAGGCCCACTCCGCCTGGAGGTTTCCCTCCTCCTCCAGGTGGCAGAGGAGACGGCTCATCCCGAGCCAGGTCTTCTGCCCCTCCACCAGCATGTGCTGGAGAAGCTCGCAGTCCGTGAGCTGCTTCGGGTTCAGGTCCACGGACCACTCCTTCTCCTCACGACCGAGGCGGACTTGGCCTAGGCCCTCTCCCCCAGACTCTGCAACTCCGGTGGCAGCTCCAGGTCCCTTCCCCGTACTCCGCTGCTCTGGCCCTACCTCCTTCTCCTTGCCCTTCCCCATCGACTTCTTTGTCGGTGTTGTTGGCTCGTCGTTGTTGACAATGGGGGCAGACTTCTTCACCCGCTTGCATTGCGGGGTGTCCCCGGACTTCTGGTCCACCCGGGCTTGCATGGGTGTCGGAAGCCCCTTCGTGCCCAAGCACGGTGCTGCCCTGCGCTGGCAGTTAGTGCAGGACGAGGTCTGCAGTCCGTCCCAGAACCTGCACTTCTTGCCCAAACTGCGACAGGAGTCGCAGGGCGAGCTATGAAGTGTTAGTCTGTACTCCATGTCTGAACTCCGACTGCCGGACTTACCTCGGCTTGAGGAGCTTCTCGGCCTCCTCCCCTTGCTCCTCGTCGTCCTCATCCTCCTCGCACTCCGGGTCCGGATGAGCAGACTTCCTCTTGAGGGGGTTGCCCTCCTTCGTCCTCCGCTTCTCCACCTCCTCCATCCTCCGCACCTCCTCTGTCCTCCATGCCTCCTCCGTCCTCCATGCCTCCTCGGTCCTCTGACGCTCCTCCGCCTTCCTCCGCTCCTCCTCGGCCCTCTGCCTCTCCTCCTCGGCCTTCCTATGCACCTCCTCCTTGGCCTTCCTCTTGGCCTCCTCCTCCGCCTTCTTCGCTCCTCCTCCTGGTGTTGCTCCTCCTCCGCTAACCTCTCCAACGCCGCGAGTTGCGCCTTCATGGCAGCGAGTTTTTCGGTAGCGGACATGGTGTTGTCGGACATGGAGGTGGTGGTGGTGGTGTGTGGGTAGTGGTGAGCAGAGGATGGTGGTGATTTGGAGCAAGACGCAAAGTTGAACTCCCCATCTGCTCCGATACCTTATACTTTTTTCTTCCCCGATGACCCTGACCTAGAAGTAACTCCATTTTGGATATGTTTTTCCACATGACTTATGTTTGTTCCTGAAGGCCCTCAAAGGTTCGGGCCTAGAGGGAGGGCACTGTTACGCTCTATGCCTGAACTCCGAGGTCCAACTCCGAGGTCCAACTCCGTACTCCGTTATCTTTGTACTTCATCTCCGTTAAACTCTATTCTATCTCCAATTCTCCCATTCCTCACTATCATGCCATAGCACATCACCTTCGTTCTAACAATTAGAATATGTCTTGGCATTCCCTACTTCCAACTCCGATGTACTCCTGCCTATTCCGGACTTCCTCTATTGTCTACATTTAACAATAAGCCTACCCTCTATATAAACTGTCCGGAATGTAGTAGATACTCATTTCAGATATCTCGTTATACCAGCTCATCTTCTCCGACCTCCGTCTTGTCCAAAGTCTGGACTCCGGACTCTGAACTCCGTCTGACCTCCCCTTTGTCTGATGCTTGAGTTCCGTCTCTGTTCTAGTCTCACCCTCTTCTCTGAAGATCTGAGTCTCGTCTCTGTTCAAGTCCCATCCTCTACTCCGAATATCTAGTCCGTACTCCATACATTTAGTCCAAACTCCGCCCAGTCCGAAATTGAGGACAAGTTTGTGAAGACCCGTGCATTGCTAATAGCTTCGCGTAAGTCCTCCCCGTGCACCTCACCCAACTCCGGCTCCGTACTCCGACAACTCCGTCTCCGGAGTTAGCTCCGGGTGCATAGTCCTAACAAGAGCACCCTACGCTTCTGGACAATGCAACATAGAGGTTGAACAAAGTGAGTCGCCCACCAGAAGGTGTATGCAGGTCCATGATCATGGTCGGAATCATTTGACATTGAGATCAATAGTCTGTAACACTGCGGGACTTTGAAAATTATAGGGAGCCTGGATATGGTAGGAGAAATAGATCCAAGAATTACAAGTTCTGTATGAATTTGCACGTCTCCCAAAACTGGAGACAGAACGGCGCCCAGAAATTGACCCAGACAATGACATTTTGCATACAATTCTCTACCCTGTTTTGTAATCACTTCTGTAGCCACTTGAAACGCATCCATTCATTAATTTTCTGCAAACCACACTAATTGAGAATTTGTGAACCGTTTTAGGACATCTAATAATTCAATGATCCTTTTGTTTCCTGTAAGCAACAATCTTACCGTTTCTGTGATTCACAGAAAACATACAAGTATGCCCACTGAGTGCCCGCTGAGTGCCTGCCGTTCAGTCGCTTGGCGCCCGCCGGTTGCTCGTCCGGGGGCGAGGACGTCACCCGCTGAATGTAGAGACGTGCCCAGTCTCCCAGTCAAGATATAGGTCAATGCCCTAACAGCAAGATATCTATATACCGCTACGCCGCCAGTGTGCCCGCTCTCCTCAACCTCCTGCCTTGATGAGAACAGCGCAAAAGCACCGCTCAGTTGCAGCAACCTCGTGCAAACGTCGTCCTGTCCCAACCATACAAGGTGCCCAGCTTTTTTGCTAGCCTGAAGAACATATCAGCAACGTGCAGTATGGTTGAGGGTTCGCGAGCTTACGCAGCTTGAGTGACACGCGTGAACGCGCCTTTGCGACCCCGTTTACGACCATGAGGCTATAGAGAAGACAGTGAGTCAGTCCCAGATGCCGTTGGTATGCACACGGATATAGCGTACCTCGTCCCAGATGAGCTTCCTGCCCACACCGAGGGTTGTTGGCTCGAATACGCGCCCAGAGCCACCACCAGCTTGAGGGCTGTACTTGAAATTGAGGCACGTCATCGCCTAGAAACATCGTAAACAGAAGGTCGTTAGTCGTTCATGAGCTGCAGGACCATACTCACCTGCATGAAGTCGTTCCACCTGAGTAGCTTCCTTCTATCCCCTCCCATCGAGAATAAATAGCAGAACGTCTAGCTACGCATTGATGAGTGACACTAAGCGCAGCGGCGACAATAACTGACCTTGAACGTGTGTTTGTCTACTTGTATGGAACCCGCCATGCCGTTGACCGATGGCTTCACGGCGAACAATGGGGTCGTGTCGAGCTTGCGATCAAGCTGCTCGGCAGTCCGACGTGCAGGAGGGATGAAGCAAGAAGGGAGGAGGGTTTGGTTTACCCGTTGTCGGCGTTCACACGGGAACATGTGCGACCTCTGCAGCGCGTCGCAAACGAATCGTGTATGTCCTTTGAACGGCAGTGAGAGCGGGATGACTGACCAAACTTACCTGATAGTAGCGCGAAGGGCGTAAGTCGATGCTTGATCACTTGGGATATGCGTACAGAGACGGCAGAGAACGGCAGAGCAAGGCAGAGCAAGGAGGAGCAAGGCAGAGCAAGGAGGAGCTAGGCAGAGCAAGGAGGAGCAAGGCAGAGCAAGGAGGAGCAAGGCAGAGCAGGTATCGAGAGCGAGGACGCGTGTAATGGCAAGATCAAGAGCACCTTGGAGAGAAGAGAGTGCCGTTGGACATGCGTGGACAATGGTGGAACAGAACACGGTTGCGGGGGCGCCTGCACGCGGGCAGGGGCGCCTGCACACGGGCAGGGGTGCTTATGCGAGGGTGGGGGCGCCTGTGCGAAGGTGGCGGCGGCTGCGCGAGGGCGGCGGCGGCGGGGCGGGTACGCCTGCGCAATTGAAGTTGTATGTGAACGCGAAGCCGAGAACAATTCAGTGTAGCGTGAAAGGCAGAGCGATCTGCAGGGACGATGAGTAGCAATATATAGGCTGTAGTCTATCTATATACTACGAGTCGCTGACGTGCTGGTAGGATGGGCAGCACTAAGCGCATTCCGCCGACTTCCTTTCTCTAGGCGTCTTTGGTGCTCTGCGCCAAGTTCTGACGAGTTTTCAGTACGTCGCGGATTGTTGCTCCCCTGAGAGCGTTGAACTTCTGGGTCTCCTATAAACGGCAGACAGCTATCGTGTAGCATATACACACCGAAACTCACCGTATGCACGGCCGCGGGTCAGCACAGACACGAGAAGAACTCTGCTCTCGATCCACAGACAAGACAGGTGACTACTCAGCTGTGCTACTGTTGTACTATCACTATTGAGTTGCTCCGGAGGCGGGTTGATGCCATTGATGCCATAGCGATAGAAGAAAATGGACGCAGTGTTCTCGAAGCGAAGGTCAAAGGAGCAACGTTCAGTCTCTGGGCGATAGAACCGGTCAAGTTCGGCAGCGAGGACTTCTTCCAGCGTTTTGAGGATCACCGTAGTCGGATCACGGAGAATGGGGGAAGCAACGGCGTCCTCTGTAGACATAACTTGAGGCATTTCTTCGACCCACTCCTGATCTTCTTCCACTGCCTCCGCAACTTCCCCGCACAGATCCCATTCATTGTGCCAGGAGCCGTAGTGCTTCGCGGAATTGGGGTATTGTGCCCATATCTCAAGCGTCTTGCTGTGTCCGACGAGCATACGGTACGGCAGGAAGAACTGAGACGAAGGTACCATGGGATCCATCTTTCCGACGGTAGTCCAGAGATAGACTGTTGTAAGGCTACAATGGGTAGGCCGGTTGTACTGGGCGGCTTCCACTTCCCGAGCCAGACGCTGTGCCTTCCGCTCTGGCGTTTCAGTCTGTTCCCGTGCTCGAGCTTGAGCAGCGCGACGTGCTTTGAATTGCTGGAAGGACTCGCCAGGCCATGGGGAACATCTTCTATAGATGCTCTCAATGCCTCAACGTTCGTGGACACACTCTCAGGATGTAGATCATCCCAACGAAAAGACGTCTGAGGGTTTATGACACAGAGTTGACCGCTACGGTCTCGACCAGAACGGGGCTCTCGGAACTCCGGAACTTGGAGGACGTCGGTGCCGGATGGCCGGTACGGTCGGAGGAAGGGATTGACTCGGATGATATCGTCCCAGAGCTTGTTATAGTCTCCATCGTCTGCGCACGGCCAATAAATATACACAGGTAGGTTGGCGCGTATCATACAGGGGACGTGCTGCAGCCACTGGGTTTGGCTTTCACCAGGGAGGGGATTGATGAAAGCACCAACACGCAACCCGGGTGAGAGGTCGGCAATGAGAGATTGATTGACCTCATCAATCCAGGTATATGTGGCCCCGGCCTTCATGAGAATGTCCTGCCAGAGGGGGATAGAGTCCGAGTCCCGATCCGAGGGTTTGCCCTGCGTTGGAATCATATTTGTCAGGGTGATCGCCATGGAACACCAGGCGGCGAGTACGTAGAAGGCATCACGCGACTTCCAGAACGCGCGCAGAGCTGCTCCAGAGTGAGTATGGGCGCTCAGATAGCCCATGTCGCGAGGAAGGGGCCAATGCGCATCGAAGGGGAATTTCGCCGCCCTCAGACCCCTCGTCTGTTCGAGAAGAGCATTCGATATGAACAAGAGCGAGTCCTCAAGGCAACGCCGCTTCGCACGGACTTCACGGTCAATAAACCACTGGCGTCCTTCTTGCACGATTGGCAGCACATGCCGATCAAAGTGGAGATGAGCAAAAAATGGTTCTTGTGCATGAGTACTTCGAAGCATATACGCCAACTCTGGGGCGCAGTTGACGGCCCACAGAGCCTTGCGTAGGTCACGGAGGTCGAGATTGACTTCTGGGTCATGGATGGCAAGACCGGGGAGACTCTTGACGGCGGAGGGATTGATCGCCATATGGATACGCCCTTCATACTTGAATGCACAGTGGGGCCTGAGGAAGCCAGTCAGTGGTCTGGATTCAAACTATATGAAGGTTGGAGGGGTACTCACGCCGGCTCATTCTGACTAGGTGAGATCAGGTTCGACATGCCCGGGAGGACAGCGGCGGAACAGAATGTGGTGAAGGAAGGGGAGGGACAGTGCAAACAAGATGGTCGTGAGACGAGACTGCATAGAACGCCGGTCAAATCACAAGAGACAGGGTGGGAGGCTTGGGCTTGACCGCTAGAGCGATCTTGGTCGTTTTTCCAATGTGTTAGACCGCGTAGAACACCAGTCAAGTAGGAAATCAAGAGTTCGCTGGAGAGGCTGAGGGGCAGAATGAGTGGAACGATAGCTGAGGGAGTGAATCATACATACCTTGGCCGTGCTTAGAGCACTTGTACGACAAGTTCTCTGTAAAGGGATTGGCGTGCGTCGAATAGATGCGTGACCACCAAAATATGCAAGTTGCAGATGAGTGTTATTGAAGAGAGATGGAGAGGGTAGTGGTATACTGGGGAAGTGAGGTGGAGAAAAGTCGACACCGTGGCCAGCGGGTGACGCAATTTTAGGCGCTGACACCTAATGCCAGATGCTGTTAGGACTATGCACCCGGAGCTAACTCCGGAGGGCGGAGTTGTCGGAGTATGGAGCCGGAGTTGGGTGAGGCGCACGGGGGAGGACTTATGCGAAGCTATTAGCAACGCACGGGTCTTCACAAACTATGTCCTCAATTTTGGACTGGTCGGAGTTCGGAGTAGAAGTACGGAGTTCGGACTAGATCTTCGGAGTAGAGGATGGGACTGGAACAGAGACGAGACTCAGGTCTTCGGAGAAGAGGGCGAGACTAGAACAGAGACGGAACCAAGGCAAGGAATAAAGGAAGAAGTCGGACGGAGTACGGACTTCGGACAAGATGGAGGTCAGAGGAATTGAGCTGGTATAACGAGATATCTGAACTGAGTAGATACTACATTCCGGACAGCTTATATAGATGGTAGTCCTATTGTTAAACGTAGACAATAGAGAAGTCCGGAATAGGCAGGAGTACGTCGGAGTTGGAAGTAAGGAATGCCAAGACATATTCTAATTGTTAGAACGAAGGTGATGTGCTATGGCGTGATAGTGAGGAATGGGAGAATTGGAAATAGAACGGAGTTGAACGGAGATGGAGTACGGAGATAAACGGAGTACGGAGTTGGACCTCGGAGTCAGACCTCGGAGTTCAGGCACGGCGCGTAACAGATGCCTAAAATGATAACGTAGGCCTACCTGACGGTGTGAGGAATCAGGAGTCAGACGGTGTGAGGAATCATAGGGAGAAGTGCATACTTTGTACTGCAGCATCAGCTTCCCCGATGGCGAATCACAGTCAAGACGATCAGGCAAATTTGACCTCTTGCGACCTCGGCTGCTTGTAGGATGAGACTGCAGCGTGCCATCAGTACACTACCAGTTAGACTCTGGTTTACAACAAACATTGGTGCGGGTACGATGCCCAGTCGATAAGTCTGAGTCCTCCGAGGAATCCACAGCGCCATCAACGTCGTTGTCATCTTCATCGTCAAGGCGGTCAGGTAAGCTGTGTCTCATGCGACTTCAGCTTCCTGTGGAATGAGCCTGAACTGTGCGGTAAGTCAAACGCCAGATCAGGCTTGTCATAGAACATACCTTGGTGCAGGCACGGTGCTTCCGCAACGATTCTGGGTACTTTGAACGGTTCACAGCGCAGCCACTAACGTCGTCGTCATCATCACCATCGTCGTCGTCGTCATCATCGTTGTCTGTGGACTCAGTATCTGCCATCGACTCATCCTCGCTGGTCGGATCCTCCGGTTCGCCATGATTTTGCCCAGACCGCTTTGTCGCTTTCGTCGAATGCCCTTGTTTCCGAGACGTGGACGCGAAGCTTAGGGTAGACCCTAGAGACTTTGTACGCCCATGACCTGCACTGGACAACTGCTGCCCGTCCTCGAGCTATGCGCAAGCGTAGCTGGTTAGCATGAAATGATAACGAGGAGATTGTAAGAAGGCACCTCCGCGTGCTCGTCCAGCATGCGAAATGGAGCATCATTGAGGTCTATCCTTGTACCCGCAGAATGCCCTGTAGGTTTCCCCCCCTATCAGGCAGATTCAGTGTGGGAGGGGGCTTAGTGCGAAGACGCAAATACCGATGGGAAGAATGGTGATTTCCACGGGAATGTCGACCAGCCTGCAATTTTCTGCAATTGAGAGATGGGGTAAAACAACCCTGGCATCTCAGCACTATGGCCAGGTGGCTCCGATACAACATCAGCATGGAGCATGAGACATCACAGATGGACTTACAGCACGTCCTCCAGAATGGGCACCCGCAACCTCTGTGCCGCTACTAATTCCGCTATCCTGGGCATGCATTGGTGAACCCGATAACCAATCGCGCGAAGAGCATACATACTACAAGAGCGCCTGAAGGACCAGGCATTGGCTGTGTATTGGACGAGGAAGTGGATTTTGCGATGAGGTTCTCAGTAGAGGCATGCTGTAACACACAGCGTCAGTCTTGCATCACGAGGAGGAAGAGGAAATTCACTCGCATGTTGTTTAGAGCCGGTATCATGGTTTGGGGTGCCAACTGGTGGGACAGGGGGATCCAGAGCCGCAGGGACCGGCGAGCAGACAGGTCGTGAGGTTCCCATACCCAGTGTGCGTGCTTCCAAGATGTTTCGGTCAGCGTTCATCTCCCCGCGGTTGGTTGCCAACTTGTCCAGAGCTTTCCGCGCCTCCGCCTGAGCGATCGTCGCATCGGCGCGTGCTTTTGCGACTGCATCGCACTCGGCGTTGAGCTCCTTTAACTTTTGCAAGTGATCGGCATCCTTGGCTTGACAGGTCGCCTCGTGTTGCCTTCGAATCTCCTCCAACTTCGCTTGTCGTTCCTCGATTGCATCGCGCTCGGCCTGGATCGCCTGCTGCTTCTGCGCCAAGGAGCGACTTGCATCCGCATGCTGCTGTTGAGTGTTCTTAATCCGACTTTCTTGTTGATCGAGAGCAGCGCTTCGCCCCTGGATCTCCTCCTGCTGCTTCGCCAAAGCGTACTTCGCTGCATCATGCTGTCGCAAAGTGTCGTTGAACTGGGCCTGCTGATCGCCGAAGGCAGCACGCTTGCTCTCGAGCTCGCGCCTGTCCGCGCTGATTGCAGCGCGCTTGCTCTCGAGCTCGTGCCTTGCCCCGTCAAGTAGAGTGCGCTCGCTCGCGAGCTTTTGAATCTCAGAAGCGATCTCCAGGTGGTCGGGCCCCGAGGTATTCGACATCATGCTTGCCGTTGGGAGTGCTTCTGCCTGAGCCGGAAGGCACTTGGCGACCTGGAATGCCTCTCGCAAAGAGGCCACTTCCTCCCGCAGATGGAGAACCTGCTGCTTTGCACGCAGGTCAGCGTGTTCCGCGGCCGACAGCTTGAATTGCAGATCCGTGATCGTCTGAGCAGCACAAGAGTTACCGCGGGTGATGATAGGACATGTTCGATAATCCACTTGCCCGTGAAAGCTGCCTGTTCGCTATGCGTAGCGATACTGACTGATCTACTTCGACCACTCGCGTCACTGAGCGGGATCCACCGTCAAGAGATTCCTAACGGCGCGGTTTCAGTGTATCTACTGCGGTGAAGAGTAGGTCATGCTCACTTCAATACATCCTTGACTCCCCGAGGTTGAGACTGCAAATCGATAGATGTCGCACGTGGAGTACGATCACCATCCAATGGCTTGAAGATCGGCATCCTGAGACCAAGCAAGCTGTTCTGGGTACCGAAGTTAAACACGTTGGCAAGAGGAGATACACCGGGTGTCGAGGAGGTGTCAGATGGTGTCACGTCTGCTACTGACGAGGAGGACGACAGAAGAGGTATCGAGACCCGTTCAGCCATAACTTCATCGGGCTGCGCAGGAGTGGACGGAGGCAACCCGGAATTCCCCAAAGCAGAGGGCGTAGGCATCAAATGATTCTGGTGATTCATGACGGACAGCACTGGAGTGTCACGAAGCTGGGCATGAGACAGGAGATCCATCACGCCGGAAGGGGAGTGTCGAGGTGTATGGAAGGAAGTCGTGGACGAGGCAGGGCTGCCTGACACAGTACCGGTCGTCGAGCAACCGAGAGAAGGGGTGTTCTGGAGAGAAAGGGTATTCTGGAGAGAGTGTGTGTTTTGGAGAGAGGGTGTATTCTGGAGGGAGGGTGTATTCTGGAGAGAATAGTAGACAGAGTTGTCATCATTTACGTCCGAATCCTGATCATCCATGTCGATATCCTCCTTCGTAGATGCGAATGTTCCAACTTGCATGGACGACATGGCGATCCTGGAGCTGGTCAACGTAGCAGTCGAGTAGGTAGAGAGGGTAATACATGGCCGTGACACGAGAAATCAGAGGAGGGGACGATAGAATGTGCAACGAGAGAAGTGACACAAGAGTTCCAGAAGACGATGCGAGAAGAGGGTGAGTAGAAACTCTGCCCGAACCTGCGGGTCGATAGGAAGGAACACGCCGCGAGGGTGGGGTGTCGATGCGAGAGTGACGAGGCGAGAGTCCGGAAGACGAGGCGAGAAGAGGGTGAGTAGCAACTCTGCCTGAACCTGTGGGCCGATAGGGAGGGGGTGGGGTGACGATGTGAGAGTCCAGAAGATGAGGCGAGGGTGAGTAGGAACTCTGCCCAAGCCTGCGGGTCGGAGAGGAAAGGTGTGAAGATGAAGGGGAGAGACCATGCGCGACAGGGGAGTCGAGCCGATACACTTATGGCGGGCACAGCGTCAGTGTGCGTTGCGAGGATTCCTACATGGACAGCCGGTACAATTGCAGCGGAACACATGATCAGCCCGATGTCCACCTTTTTGTTAGAGATGCGCCACATCCTGGCGGGCGCCACTTGGGGAAGTAACAATTGTAAGCGCGGATCCCTACCTGGAAGCAAGTCAAGCAAAGTCCCTACAAAGAACATCGCCCGCTCTCGTCCCTCCCCTTCATCGCCCGCTCTCATTCCTCCCTCTTACGTGCCGGTCGCGTAGATCCCCACTCAGTGTCGACAATGTCGCCCACTCTTGTCGCTCCTTTATCGCCCGCAGTCCCTTCCCCGCTTACGTGCTGGTCGCATAAATCCCCAACAACCATCGTACGATCACATAACTCCACGATCCTATCAACACCTGCACTACAGACCGTCTGTGAGATGGTGAACTCCCGTACCTACATTATCCCTGGAAGGCAGGTGAGTAGTCTGAAATGGCTTCGTAGTTGTGCATATCTAAGATGTCAGCTCCAGACCACCAATAAGCAGGTGGCTTTGTGGTGCTACGGCGCAGATGGGCCTAAGTCGAGGCCGCTTACCTTGATTGCACGATGCAACCAAACCTGCGACTACCCATTGATCGAGAGTGTGCTCAAGGACCTAGTCATCCAGGCATATGTTCATAACTGCTCAGTCCGAGTGCTTCATAAGAATCGGATCTCGACGTACCTCCTCTTCTACAGACTCCACCGCCATCTCCCCATAAACCGAGCCGTTTCGTTGGTATCTCGCTCCAGTTCTGTGCACGGGGATGTTATTGTGATGCGCACGAACGACGATGGTCGAGTAGTCGGGATGCGGCATGGCGACGCAGTCATCGCTGATGAGATCGTGAAGAGGTGAGTCTTGGCGCCCAATTGTAACGAAGATGATTGTTAACATTACCTCCAGGCTTGCGGAGAGGTTGGACCCGACATCTTATCGCTACTGCAAGACGCCGAGGGCCCCCGAGGAGCTGATGGTCATCACCACACCGCGTAGGTCACTGCGCCAGTGGAGGCTTTTCAGAGAGGGAAGGATCAGACAGCGAGAGGCGGCGTGGGCTAGGCAGAGAGAGGCATCTAGGCAGCGAGAGGCGGCGAGGGTATTGCAGTGACTCCTCTGTTCGGCGTGATTGTATTGTCTTGGCGTATTTCCACAGTGTATCGTGGCTGTAGAATATGGGAGCGAAAGTGATGTTTCTTGGCAATACAACGATGCTGGTGAACCATACGATTGCCTTCATAGACAGTGCTCAGGCAGACCGCCTCAACATGCAAGCTGCAGGGACCACGTAGAACGCCAGTCATCTTATAGGGACGCCCGATCATAACATAGGGATGGTGACGTGCTACCGAAAGTCTATATGTCCTGCATATAAGCGATACAGACAAGCCATCCTGGACCTCTCCCAGAATCCTACGTTCTACCTGCGCTGAGCACGACTTTTCGAGGTGGGCGATACTGCACGCTGGGTGTGCTGCCTGGCTTTAGCAGACGTGCACTTGAGGCGCATCTTGACTGCATCCGTGACAGGCCATGCCTGCTTGTACTTTGCAAGTTTGGGCATGCGTTTGAGAGCCTACAGTTGTCAGTCTATAGAACTGCACATAACTCGAGCAGAGACCGTACCTCTTCGCGGACCATGAGCAACTTCTTGTCCGATTGGCCCGAGTAAGACCGTGTAGCGTCAAGGTTCTCGGCGACAAGGTGGTTGATCATGCTCTACAACGCACATTAGCAACGATACGAGGTGCATGTGAGCGCAGTAACTGGCGAAGAGGGACCACGTCAGGGCACAAGTCGACAATGTCTGTCTCGATCACCAGGAGGGGCATAGGAGGAGGAGGAGTGCCGGGCTCAAAGAAGGCGGGGACGGATACAGTACTGATGGGTGCCATGAGATGCACAAGCAACTGAAGAGGGAGACCGAATTTGAGACGAGAAAGAGTGGGCGACGTGAGTGTGCGCGACGTAAAAGAGTGGGCGACGCGTCGAGTGCGATGTAAAAGAGTAGGCGACGAGTCGAGTGAGAAAAGCAGTGGAGGGTGATTGTGGGACCGACCTGCGGGTGACGACGAAGCCCGACAACAATCGAGGGGGGCAAAACCTTGCGCGACCATAACGGGTGGTGATGGAAACCGACAGGCAGACCCAATGAGGTGACAGAATGCCCCATGACCTGCGGGCGATAGTCGATGACAATTAGAATTTAAAGCGCCCGCCGATGGAAGAGCAGCTGGGATGCTACATTGCAGCGCGGGATTGTCCCTTATTGTACTCCGACTGCTGGGAGTCAACGCGATGGTGTATACATACCTCGGGCGCACCATTGTGCCCACGTACCGTCTGCCCACGCCCTGATCGTATACTCACCAGCTGAACACGCCTTGGAAATATCGCCATGCTGTTTGATCTCTTTCCTTCAACCAGGGGTCGATACCGCGTAGCCGGCACGCTCCAGGGGCATACAAAGAGCGTGTTCTCTCTAGATTTCTCCCCCGATGGCAAACTCCTTGCAAGCAGAGGTGAGTCTCTCGACAGGTAGACAAATCTGTTCTGAAATTTCAGGAGGCGGCGATGGAGTCATGGTGTGGGATTTGAGAACCTACGTTTGTGTTCGCACTCCGGAGTATCGCAACACCTTCGGCCCGGTGTTGCAAGTGATGTGGATACCGAGCCGTTCTGGGACTCCCACCCTATGCAGTGGAACTGGACTGGGGTACCTGTGCATATGGGTGCAAAGCACGGATAAAGTGAGTGGGCCGCTGAAAGTAATGATGACATCACTGACATGGGTAGGGAGCATTTGCGGACATGATCACCAAGAGGTTGGGCGGCGGTAGTGAGATTTTAGGCCTCACCTGCAACACCCTCACCCAGTCGGACACTCGGATCGCGGTGTCTGACCGTAGCGGATTTGTTGGAGTATTCTCCTACGAAGGCCGTGCAGAATTGTTGCCAGTGTTCACTGTGCGCATCAACCACGCGATCCCGATCTCCCTATCCTTCGCAGGCACGAGAGGAAGGGAGTTGTACGTCTTCAGACTACATGATGGCACAATGTAAGTATGTTTCCCATGGACGAGATAATGATGACTCACAGCGTGCAGGTATAAGCTGTCTGGGACCGACGGCAAGATTCTGAAGTCCAAGAGCCTGAGCGACAAGATGTATGTTAGACTCCTTCATCTGCTAGAGAGCAGTACTGACCATTCGGGGTATAGTGGCCACGCCGCCATACAAGTGAAACAACAACTTCTGGTAGTCGACAACGTCAGCAGCGGGTTCGATGTATGGAGTCTGAGCGGTGAGACGCACCAACGAACGTTCCCCACTGGAAAGCCGACCCGTTTCGTACCGAGGCAAGTTAGTTTTGTAGACGACACCAGTACAATCATGGGCGGCAGCGACCACGGGGCGGTTTATGTCTTTGATCGCAAGACTGGAGCACCGCTCGATGTGCTACAACATGCTCAGCAAGGCCTCGTACAGACCATCGCTGTACGTGTATCAAACAGTGTCACGGCTGTTTATATTGACTTGCCTCGTGTCAGACAACGAAGAGCGGGAGCATCTCCATGATCACGAGCGCGACGTCCTGCGGGTCAGGATCAATCCTCGTATGGCAGGCGAAAAACCGTACTGTTTCCTCACCATCGCGACGGGCGATTCCTACCCTCACAGCCGTTTTGCGCATCCTTGCACACATTCTGATGATGGCTGCCGCCGTGACATTCTGCCTGCAGAACTTTAAAGACGGGGTGAGTTTGCCATGTAGAGCCTTGAATGGTATACCGACATACATCTGTTGCAGATAGACCTCACGCAATGGACTCAGTCTGTCAGCACTCTTTGGTATCCGCAGACACCTCCCGCCAAAGTTGCAGAGGTCGTGCGAAACCATGCCGTCCGTCAGAAGCCTGTCATCAGCAGACGCAATGAAGCTCAGCCCAACGTCAGAAACAGCCATGCAGCAATGCTCTGGAAAGCGTGGAGGACTCACGTTTATCATCGGGAGGCAGAAGATGCGAGGAGGGCGTCAGGGGGCAAGGAGTGGGAGAGAGAAGGCACAGAGGGGGCGCCTGGTGATGGGGAGAATACGGCAGTCAAGGTCATCTTGTTGTAGGATACGCAAATGAGAGTCTTTCAGAGCAGCGGGCAAAACTGGCTTACAAGCCTAGTACCGTAATGCCCACGGTGAGTCCGTCATACCGGTCTCACCAGCATTGAGGTATTGATTTCACGAGAGTGCCACGAGGCGAAAGACATCGACCTGCTATAGAGAAGACGTCAGCGACAACGCGATGCGCACCATCACTCAGACTCACCACAATCCACTTCTCGTCGAGTGCAAGGAACCATGCCTGACCCTTGGCCGTTCAGGCGAGCGCGTGCGTGTTCCTGTCACGAGTAATGGTTGAAACCATGTACTGACAGGAAGGAACACAACTGGAAATCGATGGTTGAGGTGCGTCTTCTGTCATAAGTATTGGTTGGAACCAAGTACTGACAGGAAGATGGAGGCGACCAGGACCGGCAGTGACTTGGTGGCAAAGCTTGCAACGCTGAACAGGCGATTGAAATTGATTTGAGGTGGGTTCTTATGTCAACAGTGTTGGTAGCAACCATACACTGACGCTTGAGGACCCAGGACGACAAGCTGAGACGAGACGAGACGAGAAGAAAGGGAAGGGTCCTGGGTGGTACAAGACGGGCGTGGTCGGAGGCTGAATATTGGGAGCCAGAACAAAGTCTAACGACGTGGCGACGCGATAGCGGAACAAGGGCACACCGACATGGTAAGCGCCAGCGTTGCGCGGAGTACCGATTCTGTTCCACAGAGTCCGAACCGGTAAACTTACCGGTCGGGCAACACTTGGCTGATCCAGCGCCGAGCGTCGCACTTCACGACTCGAACTCTTTCCTCGTCCACCATGCACTTTCATCCACATCCATCCATCCCACTCCCCTTCCACCGCTACCCATGTTCTCTCAACCAAATAAATCTGCACCGCCCTTCAAGTCATCCCTTGCCGACAACCTCCCCTCTCCTCTCCCTTCCTCTCTCCTACTCTCCTCTCCCCTCCCTCCTCACTACACCCCCACAGCAGCACTTGGACACTTGAGCGTGGTTCTATCTGCTCTCGTCCCTTCAGTCCCCTCCCCTCTGTGTCCCCTCTCCCGCTATTGTACTACGGTTTGAGCGTGGTTCTACCTGCTCTCGCCGCTCTTCTGGTCGACCTCATTCTTCGCGACTATCCTAGGCGGTCCCTTCAGCTCCCTCCCTCCCACCCATCATCCTACGGTTTGAGCGTGGTTCTACCTGCTCTCGCCGCTCTTCTGGTCGACCTCGTTCTTCGCAACTATCCTAGGCGGTCCCTCATACACGGGTGCTCTCGCCTCCGTGCCCGCCGGATTGGAAGGCTCCTCATTTTGTGCTCCTTACTACGTGAGTACGCCTCGTATGCACATTGTTAACCTGCTAATGCTGACAAGCACTCCTTCGCAGTATTGCCGTCTACATCTTTGAGCATACCACTCTCCTGAGCCATGTTCCAGAAATGGTGTACCTGTCCCACTTGTCGCGCAGAGTCAGGCCACCGCAGGGAAGAAGTGGACGCATCAAGTTCATTGGCATGGCCATCGCGCAGCTCTCGACAGGGAAAGGCTCCAACAGGAGTGTATTGCTTCTCACCTGAGCCTGCCATCCCTAACAGTCGACGAGAGGTCTCACAACCTCTTCCTTGCTACCGCCGTTGAAACTTCTCGAGACCCGTGTCACATCATCCTCACATCCCGAACGGCAACGCAGTCAGAGCTGTCCCCTATTCCCTCTGAAGGTGTCACTCTCAGTGAAGTGGTTGAAGGAGTTTCTGCTTTGCAGTGATCCCTCCCGCATCGAGCTTCTGAGACGGACAAGCGAGAAGCACATCATGCGAGTGTGATGGCGCGATCACAGCTCAAGTGCATCGAGGAACGCCTCCGCGAGCTCAGTACATCCTTAAAGTCGCCCACAGCTGAGTCCCTCTCAGTGGCGGAACGCGATTTCAGAGGTATTCTCGGGGTGTTCACCCCGATTAGACGGGTCACCCCTTCCCTTGAGCAACGTAAATCAACGGTTTGGGAGAGCTTGAATCGGGTTCAGGCGCGCATGTTCGAACTCAGGAACCTGTATCCGACAGAGGCCTCTCTTGGGCCGGTCTATCACGATACCAGTAAGCCAAAACATCATCCTCACCCGAACGTACACTGATGCAGTTACAGGTCATCATTACGATATGCCCATGAACAAGTACCATGTTGTTGCTCAGGTGGCCATGTTTCTGGGCATCGTGCTTCACGTCCTCGGGAAGGCCAGTCGCACAATGTCTGACTTCTTGCTGTCCGGACTTTCCCTCCTGGTTGGGCTTGCTTTCCAGACATCTCATCCTCCATCACAAGCGGCTGGCCTTTCGTTGGAGCAGGATAGTATACTCGCTCAGATTCCTTGTAATCTGAAGACGGCTTTAGAGTGTTTCAATCTATCTGCTCGGACGGAGACCTATGCCGCATGCTCTCGATGTCGTTGTACTTACAACCCCGTCCCTGACGTGCATTATGGGAACATGACATATCAAGAGCAGTGCACCAATCTCCCCCTGCCTGGAGGCCCCCAGTGTGGAGAATTTCTCCTGAAAGCGCTGGCTAACGAAACTCTTGCGGCGATCCCGAAGAGACCGTACGTCGTGCACGACTTCGACGACTACGTCAGCGGGCTTCTCTCCGATGAATCCAATGTGCGCGACCTGAACGCAGCCTGCGACGCCGCCATGGATGCCATCAAGCGCAATGAGCCGGTTGACGAGATCTCGCATCCCTATCAGGGCGAGTTCGTCCGGACCTTCTGGTTTGATCAGGAGTGAAAGCTCCTCTTCATCGACCGAAGAAAGGAGATCCGGATACTCTTCGCTCTCTATGTAGACTCCTTCAATACCAATGGCTTGCGCACTCGGGGTGCGACGTCCTCAGCTACGGTCATCTCCATGTCTGCTCTCGGGTTGCCGGTCGAGCGGCGCTATAAGTCAGAGAATATCTATCTCACCTCGATTATTGCTGGCCCATACGAGCCAGTGTATCAGCTGTGCATCTGCTGACCTCGCTTCTAGCGCCGTCTTCAACCATTCTCTCCCGCTGTATAACAGTAAACCCAACTAGGATACTTACTGGATAGAAATAGGGGTAAGGATATAAGAGTGGAATAGAAAGGCTTGTTAGGCCAGAGGTAGATGGGCTTAGACAATAAGTGGATTAGTCTGAGGGGGGGGAGCCCTCAGGTGGGGGGTTTATATACATGTGGACCAGTCCCCCCGGGGACTGGGGGTAAGACCCCTGATACTCTAGTCACCTGACCAGGATGAGTCAGTTGCCGGGCATGCCCTTTGCCCAGCCAGGATCTGACCAATAGCAATCCCTACATTACCAAGCAAATATCTAGAACCTTCCACCAAAGCCTAGAACCAGCTGGACCACAGGTCCAGCCACAGAACTCTCCAGAACATACTAGAACATTTGAGATAATCGCCCAAATAGGGCAAAGAGCGAAGAAAACAATGATATCTAATGGTATTTATGCAATAAGGGGTTTATCCTCCAGATAAGTACCAAAAGTAGTAGCTATAACCGTATTTCCCTTCAAATAAGCGCCCAGAAGGCGCAGGATAAGTCCCGATTTGTGACACGCTGAACCGGCGCATGAGAAACTGGCCACCCCCGAGGTTATTGGGTGTATACAAGAAGTGATTCGCGATGCTGATACACCCTCTTGGCTAAGCTCGGTGCCCAAGAACTTTGGCGACGCCAGAGCTGGGACACTCAAGGCGGACGAATGGCAGATTCTATGCACTGTGTACTTCCCTGTCGCACTGATCAGTCTGTGGGGTGCGGGCGCGCCATATGCGCAGAGCAGGGATGCCGCCTTCTTGCTACAAGTCCTCGACAACACAATGATGCTCGTCTCGGCGGTCATTGTCCTATGCAAATGAACGATGTCACGTCATCTCGCCCAGAAGTACCGCGAGTATCTCGCTCAGTGGGTACGAGGTGTACAAAATCTGCATCCAAAGTGATACCCCGATTGCACCAACATACACGTTGCCTTCCACATCTACGACTTCCTCCTTCTCTTTGCTGCGATATATCTGTGGTGGTGCTTCCCTTTTGAGCGGCTCATCGGCCATCTGCAGCGATTACCGCACAATGACAAGAGCGGTACGTCGGTACTTATGATGTGGCACGTCACATACTAATCTTCCTATAGGGGATGTCGAGGTGACCATGCTCAACTCGTACCTCAGAGCTGCCAGATTGCGACGACGGTTCCAGTGGTCTGACTGTCCTCCGGCGCTCCGACAAGTCAAGCGCTTCTTTGACAAAGCCTTCGGCAATGGCGATCACGCTCGCTCGACTGTAACATCAGAACCTTCAATTGACGAGAGCACCCCTATCCGCAGCACTACTTCTATACCCGAAGACTTGCGCATGTGCTTGCTGCATGTAGACCACCAAAAAGTCGCTCTGCTCGCGCGATACGAGCATGATGGATATATGTATGCTCGGGCATCTACACACGTCGGGAACAGCCTAGTCCGCTACTACCTGAGCGACCGAACGGCGGGATATGGTAGCATCAAGTATATCTTCCAAGTCGGCAATGAGGTCAAGCTCGCAGTACAGTGCCATCTACCAGCAAAGGGACCGGATCCATTCCGATGTTACGAAGACTTTCGAGCTACAGTTCGATCGCCCGAAATTTCACCTGATCTGGAATGCATCTCATTTCAGCACGTCATATGTCAATTCGTTCGCTGGCAGATGCCTTCGGGGGACGTTGCCGTCGTGTCATTATACAAGGTACGAATCAGCCAGAGGCACCAACGGGATTTGCAGGCTGACGAAGTGTTCATCTCTGCAGGACTAAGTAGGCGTATTAAACTGTGTTGGATGTGTATAACATGTTGCAAGGACTTAGCGAGAATGGACTAGCAGTACCAGTGAGATATAGAGCGCAATGGATTCTTGCTTCAATTACTACAGGGTGGACCAAATGGCCGGCGCCCGTCCGGATGATTGGGCTGCACCATCCTGAACAACTTGCTCAATCTGCTGGCGTCGATCGTTTTCACTGGGAGCAGATGGCGCATGTTGTATAGAGCCGCAAACCCATCCCCGCATGCGGTCGCAAGCACATCGGGGTGGCCCGCACTTGTCGAGAACGCGTTCTCATCCTCGCCATGGCTCAAGGACTGTATTGCCTTCTCCCTGCCATACCAGAGGCCGATCTTGTAGCACTCGAACCCCTTGGCGTAACTTCAATCGCGCAGGCGCCCCCACCTCCGTGCGTCGTACCATGTTCTATATCGCCATCGTCCACGTGTGTCCAACGACGGTCAATACACTACATGCAGGGACCAACTGTCATCAAAATTGAGCAGGACGGTATGATATCTTACCGCGTTGCCACGAACGGTCGCCGGATTCACGTCGCGCGGGCTTTCGAACGTAGTAGAGCTAAGTCCCTCCCTGTGCTTAGCCGGTTGCGTCCACATTGACAATCAACAATGCGCGACCGTGCGTTCCTCGTAGTTCACAAGCCAGCGTTGCACCCCACGATACACCGGAACACCCAATCGCCATCACCCGTCAACAGGCGCCCACGAGCCTCACCCACAGCCGACGACGACCACCTCTCCTCACCTTCACCTCCTCCTCTGTCAAAGCACATTACCAATCAGCAAGCATGCCCGTAAACTATGGCCTACCGTCGAGGCTCTACGACGTACGTATGCCGGCAATGTACAGATTCCATCCTACAGCGTCTACAGGCTCTCATAGGAACGCTGCGCGGCGATGCCGCAAAATTCGGTGTAACGATCGATTTTTCGGTCTTCATAGAGGTAAGGTCCGCATACTGGCAGTATTCATTGTGCTCACACATTTCTAGGCTCTCATTGAAATCGGTTTCCGTGCCGATAACAAGCAGTCCACGACCGACGTCGTCGTGCTCTGGGCCCCGCCTCAATTCGGTGAAACGGCCCAAAACATCAGCATTTCTCGCCCACCCTCTCCCACTGAATGGCCCGCGGACGAGCAGGCAATGTATTACGTCTGTTTACTCCGTTGTATCCCCTCCACTGACGCACTTTACGCCGCAGTGTCGCAGAACAACTGCAGGAAAGGTTCGGGCTCGTTCCGGGCATATGCATTCGATTCAACGGTGCTCTGGCGTACGGTTCGGCCATTTTCATTGAGGCCGATGACTGATGATACCCCCCTGATCATAGTTGCCCACTGCACTTGTAGATTTGTAACATAGCTGGGCCACCTCTGCGTCCGCATTCTTGGAGAATTATAATGAGATAGATACTCGACTTGTTACAGCCACAAAGCCTTTCCTGCGTGCCATAACGGCCACGCGACGCACTGACATACGCCTCGACAATTAACGTCTTCCTTCGCCCTGACGCCATTCCCCTCCCGCATCCATACTCAATCCGTCGGCCATCCTCAGCACTGCAGCACTACATTCATCAGGTGACGTCGGCCTGCAATTCACCGACCGGTGGACAGCGGGGCACCTGGGAGTTGAAGGGAATGAGCGGGCAGATGAGGAAGCGAAAGCTGCCGCACGAGGGCATTCGAGTCCGGCCCAGCTCCTGCCCGCCTCCCTGCGGGTGCCGCTACCAAGGAGTGCAGCAAAGGCGCGACAGGTCCATCTCCGCGCCCTCAAGGCGAAGGCAGCATCGAGCTGGAGAGGGGGGGCATAAAGTTGCGGGATACCTGCGGAGAGCTGCCCTCAAAGAAGTATGACAAGCTTGTAGGATCTCTCTCATGGCGGCAAGCCTGCATACTCATCCAGCTGCGGTCCGGACATGCCCCACTCGCTGCGCACCTCCACCGGATCAACAAGGCGGACAGCGCCCTCTGCCCGACGTGGCTGGAGGCACCCAAAACCGTCTTCCACTTCCTCTTGCAATGTCCTGCGCACACCACCGCACGTTTCCGGTACCTCAACCCGCTGGGACGGACAGGAAGGCAGGTCAGCAAGCTCCTGAACTTGCAGGATTCGATGCAACCACTCTTCGACTTCGTGAATGCGACTGGGCGTTTACACTCCACCTTCGGCGACGTCAAAATCATCACGCAGGACAGCGAGGCAGCGCACACAGATGGGCGGAGCGATAGGCGGCGGGCATGACACCCTTTTTTCCTCTATTCTTACCTTTCTCTCTCCCTCTCTCTGTATTCCCAGCGTGCGCTTTGGCGCCGAGCATGGTGGGAGTTCTTCCCGCTCCAGGACCACCGGACGTTCCCTGACCGCGGCAAGAGGCAAGGACCCAGGGATCTCGTGATCTCCTCAAGAGCGGCAGGTTTGCAACCTGCTGCCTTGCCTTCAATGGCCGAGAGGGAGACCTTCCGCCATGCCCGCCCCCTACGGTACATGCAGTCTCCCCTTGTCCCTCTCCTTCTGTACACCTGGTCCTTCAGGCCTCTTGCACGCGCTGTCTACCACCCGGTCTCGGCCCTTTTTCGTCACTCACTCCCTTACAGGTCTCCTCGGACGCTTCATGACCTTCACGGTCTTTTGTAGATACAACAACAACAACAGCGGGTGACGTCCTCGCCCCCGGACGAGCAACCGGCGGGCGCCGAGCGGCTGAACGGCAGGCACTCAGCGGGCACTCAGCGGGCATACTTGTATGTTTTCTGTGAATCACAGAAACGGTAAGATTGTTGCTTACAGGAAACAAAAGGATCATTGAATTATTAGATGTCCTAAAACGGTTCACAAATTCTCAATTAGTGTGGTTTGCAGAAAATTAATGAATGGATGCGTTTCAAGTGGCTACAGAAGTGATTACAAAACGGGGTAGAGAATTGTATGCGAAACGTCATTGTCTGGGTCAATTTCTGGGCACTGTTCTGTCTCCAGTTTTGGGAGACGTGCAAATTCATACAGAACTCGTGATTCTTGGATCTATTTCTCCTACCATATCCAGGCTCCCTATAATTTTCAAAGTCCCGCAGTGTAAGGGCGTAGGCAGCTGTGATGGGGAACCGTTTACGCTTGATGTTTCATTGAATGAGCTTCTGTCTTGCAAAGCAACAGAGTTGGATTTGCATAAAGCTCATCATCAGCTCAACCAGGATCACTGCATCTTCAAGACCTGGTAAATGAGAGGCGCATCTGCACAACAGCTTGATGAGAATATACACTGGCAAATGGTGCAGTGCTACTACAGGTGCCTGCGGCTTGATGGGGGGCTCATCCGTATGTAAGACAATGCCAACAATCACACCTCTTGCTCCATTGGCAATGTCGAGGTTGGTCTCCCCATTGCAATTAACCATGGCCTTCATTCTAACAGTGATCTCTATCTCCTCCTGCAAGTCCTTCCTTCTTCTATGTTTGTAAGACTTAGCACGTTCAGCAACCGTGAACTGCTCATGCATAGTCAGAGGCCTACCAGTGAGGCGATCTTTCACACAATACACAAAAAGTTGCTTTTCTGCCTTTGTGCACCATCATCAAAGAGCGGCAGTGTTCGTTACAAAGCAAGCCCTCAAAGTGCATGAGCAGGTGCAGAAGCAATATGCGTCCAATGGCAAAGGAGAGTCTCCCCCTCCAGAACCAGAGCCTGATGTCCTCTGCATCATTGCCCGCATCTTGTACAACCACTCCTTTTTAGCAGCTGATGGCGCATTCAGATTTGACTGGCTTTCCAATCAGGAGTTTGCCAAGACAAAGCTCAACATCTTCTTGACGCCTGTATCTGAGCACCCCATCCTGCAAAACGATTTCAACAACACCGTGAAGCACTTGCAAGACCTACTCTCAACGTGCATCACAAGCCCAACAACTCTGAAGTCAGGAATCATCATCACAGACAAGAGCTCCATCTGAGCCGATGTGAGTCAATCTTCGCATATGCTCCAACTTCGCCACAACGTGTTTAAGGTATGTCCACAATTCATGAACACCATTCCTTTCAGTAAGCTAACTCTATTTCAGGTTCCCAATAGAAGCAAACTTTTCTAAATGAAGAAGAGGATAAAGGTACAGTCATAATGGCTACTATGCCTCTTCTGCCCTCATCAATACCTTCCTATACAATGCTACCAGGCCAGTTTCACATCAAGAACTGGCCGGCAAACACTTGAGACGCAAAAACAACTCTCGCCGAGATCATCAACACTCACATTGCAAGGCCCTTCCTCGCCTATGATGAAGATTGCACTCTGATTCCTCCACATAGCTATGATCATTTAAAGGATAGCATTTATACAATAGCATTTGCTATATACGTTTCACAATCACTCACTACCCCATTCCTGACGAAGCTGCATCTGGTTGTCTGAAATATGTCTATGTTGCTGATGTTGCCTCAATCAGTGTTATTCATGGTTGCCACACCTCAACCACCCCTACCAAGTGCATAGCGCTGGCTAATCCTCACTCACCCCCAAAACAGGCACGCACGGATTGAAAGGTAAAGTTTTCAACCCTGCACTCAGATGTTCTGCTCACCCAATCACTTACAGCATCCTACATGCCACTGCTGTCCTGAGTCCCAAGCTGATTCAAGTACACTGGCACTGTGTTTAACCACAGACCATTTGCGCTTCAACAGTGCAGACGTTTCGTTTCCGCTCTCTAATAGTACCAGCCCTGTACATAATGTCTGTCTACCATAGTACCAATGATGTTAAATGGTTATGTCTTGTAATTTTGGGTCCTACATGTCGCAAGCACCTAACAGAGTGAGACATGAGGCTCACAACCTCTCAATGTCATGCCATCAATGTTCAGGATAAGTGCCTTCTTGCCTCCTACCCACACGTACTCGTGAGCAGCGCCTTAACCTTGATATATGACTGCTATGGCATGCAGACTCTGTCCTTGATGTTTCCACAGGGTCTTTATCATTCCTTCTGGCAGTGATATCTACTAGTGCATGTCAGTTGTAGCCATAGAACAAACTGTTCAGGACACTTATTGGCAGGATTCTCTGCAGCTCAGACAACAATGGGCTGTCTTCCTGCCGAGAAACCTCCATCTACGTGTCCAACCCCCATTAGCGATCATGCAATGATATGTCATTGTCAACACCCATACCTGTTGTCTTGCAGCTTCTCTGAAGCACTTTGTTGCTGGATTGCTGTCAACTTTGCTGCAGAAAGAAAGCACTCTAATTATACAGATTTTGCAAGCCACAGAAATAATTTTGTCCCTTCCACAACTGTGTTCCTTTGCCACCATCTCTTTCATTACTAGGAGCAACCACAGAATCTGAGCAACAATGCTGACAGTTTCTGCGGATATTCTCCAATTAGTACTATTGCACCTTGATGTGGAAACACTCCTGCTTTCCATACGTCCCACATGTCGGGATCTCGCGATGAACGTGATGGGAGAGCTACATGATAGACATGAGAGAACACTTCTCCCATGAGTACAGCATATCAATCTAATTACTACATAACTAATCATAAACCTCAGCTTTATTCACCACATTGACATGTTCTTAGGGGTTATGCGAGCAAGCAGCACCATTTTAGGCAACTCAGCAGCACTTCACTTTCTCTGCCCCGCCATACCACACACTAGCAACTATTGTTAGGACTATGCGCCCGGAGCTAACCCCGGAGGACAGAGTTGTCGGAGTACGGAGCCGGAGTTGGGTGAGGCGCACGGGGGAGGACTTACGCGAAGCTATTAGCAACGCACGGATCTTCACGAACGTTGTCCTCAATTTCGGACTGGTCGGAGTTTGGAGTAGAGGTACGGAGTACGGACAAGATCTTCGGAGTAGAGGATGGGACTGGAGCAGAGACGAGACTCAGGTCTTCGGAGAAGAGGGCGGGACTAAAAAAGAGACGGAACCAAAGCAAGGATAAGGGAGGAAGTCGGACGGAGTTCGGAGTCCGGAGTACGGACTTCGGACAAGACGGAGGTCGGAGGAAATGAGCTGGTATAACGAGATATCCGAACTGAGTAGCTACTACATTCCGGACAGCTTATATAGATGGTAGTCCTATGGCCAGGTGGCTCCGATACAACATCAGCATGGAGCATGAGACATCACAGATGGACTTACAGCACGTCCTCCAGAATGGGCACCCGCAACCTCTGTGCCGCTACTAATTCCGCTATCCTGGGCATGCATTGGTGAACCCGATAACCAATCGCGCGAAGAGCATACATACTACAAGAGCGCCTGAAGGACCAGGCATTGGCTGTGTATTGGACGAGGAAGTGGATTTTGCGATGAGGTTCTCAGTAGAGGCATGCTGTAACACACAGCGTCAGTCTTGCATCACGAGGAGGAAGAGGAAATTCACTCGCATGTTGTTTAGAGCCGGTATCATGGTTTGGGGTGCCAACTGGTGGGACAGGGGGATCCAGAGCCGCAGGGACCGGCGAGCAGACAGGTCGTGAGGTTCCCATACCCAGTGTGCGTGCTTCCAAGATGTTTCGGTCAGCGTTCATCTCCCCGCGGTTGGTTGCCAACTTGTCCAGAGCTTTCCGCGCCTCCGCCTGAGCGATCGTCGCATCGGCGCGTGCTTTTGCGACTGCATCGCACTCGGCGTTGAGCTCCTTTAACTTTTGCAAGTGATCGGCATCCTTGGCTTGACAGGTCGCCTCGTGTTGCCTTCGAATCTCCTCCAACTTCGCTTGTCGTTCCTCGATTGCATCGCGCTCGGCCTGGATCGCCTGCTGCTTCTGCGCCAAGGAGCGACTTGCATCCGCATGCTGCTGTTGAGTGTTCTTAATCCGACTTTCTTGTTGATCGAGAGCAGCGCTTCGCCCCTGGATCTCCTCCTGCTGCTTCGCCAAAGCGTACTTCGCTGCATCATGCTGTCGCAAAGTGTCGTTGAACTGGGCCTGCTGATCGCCGAAGGCAGCACGCTTGCTCTCGAGCTCGCGCCTGTCCGCGCTGATTGCAGCGCGCTTGCTCTCGAGCTCGTGCCTTGCCCCGTCAAGTAGAGTGCGCTCGCTCGCGAGCTTTTGAATCTCAGAAGCGATCTCCAGGTGGTCGGGCCCCGAGGTATTCGACATCATGCTTGCCGTTGGGAGTGCTTCTGCCTGAGCCGGAAGGCACTTGGCGACCTGGAATGCCTCTCGCAAAGAGGCCACTTCCTCCCGCAGATGGAGAACCTGCTGCTTTGCACGCAGGTCAGCGTGTTCCGCGGCCGACAGCTTGAATTGCAGATCCGTGATCGTCTGAGCAGCACAAGAGTTACCGCGGGTGATGATAGGACATGTTCGATAATCCACTTGCCCGTGAAAGCTGCCTGTTCGCTATGCGTAGCGATACTGACTGATCTACTTCGACCACTCGCGTCACTGAGCGGGATCCACCGTCAAGAGATTCCTAACGGCGCGGTTTCAGTGTATCTACTGCGGTGAAGAGTAGGTCATGCTCACTTCAATACATCCTTGACTCCCCGAGGTTGAGACTGCAAATCGATAGATGTCGCACGTGGAGTACGATCACCATCCAATGGCTTGAAGATCGGCATCCTGAGACCAAGCAAGCTGTTCTGGGTACCGAAGTTAAACACGTTGGCAAGAGGAGATACACCGGGTGTCGAGGAGGTGTCAGATGGTGTCACGTCTGCTACTGACGAGGAGGACGACAGAAGAGGTATCGAGACCCGTTCAGCCATAACTTCATCGGGCTGCGCAGGAGTGGACGGAGGCAACCCGGAATTCCCCAAAGCAGAGGGCGTAGGCATCAAATGATTCTGGTGATTCATGACGGACAGCACTGGAGTGTCACGAAGCTGGGCATGAGACAGGAGATCCATCACGCCGGAAGGGGAGTGTCGAGGTGTATGGAAGGAAGTCGTGGACGAGGCAGGGCTGCCTGACACAGTACCGGTCGTCGAGCAACCGAGAGAAGGGGTGTTCTGGAGAGAAAGGGTATTCTGGAGAGAGTGTGTGTTTTGGAGAGAGGGTGTATTCTGGAGGGAGGGTGTATTCTGGAGAGAATAGTAGACAGAGTTGTCATCATTTACGTCCGAATCCTGATCATCCATGTCGATATCCTCCTTCGTAGATGCGAATGTTCCAACTTGCATGGACGACATGGCGATCCTGGAGCTGGTCAACGTAGCAGTCGAGTAGGTAGAGAGGGTAATACATGGCCGTGACACGAGAAATCAGAGGAGGGGACGATAGAATGTGCAACGAGAGAAGTGACACAAGAGTTCCAGAAGACGATGCGAGAAGAGGGTGAGTAGAAACTCTGCCCGAACCTGCGGGTCGATAGGAAGGAACACGCCGCGAGGGTGGGGTGTCGATGCGAGAGTGACGAGGCGAGAGTCCGGAAGACGAGGCGAGAAGAGGGTGAGTAGCAACTCTGCCTGAACCTGTGGGCCGATAGGGAGGGGGTGGGGTGACGATGTGAGAGTCCAGAAGATGAGGCGAGGGTGAGTAGGAACTCTGCCCAAGCCTGCGGGTCGGAGAGGAAAGGTGTGAAGATGAAGGGGAGAGACCATGCGCGACAGGGGAGTCGAGCCGATACACTTATGGCGGGCACAGCGTCAGTGTGCGTTGCGAGGATTCCTACATGGACAGCCGGTACAATTGCAGCGGAACACATGATCAGCCCGATGTCCACCTTTTTGTTAGAGATGCGCCACATCCTGGCGGGCGCCACTTGGGGAAGTAACAATTGTAAGCGCGGATCCCTACCTGGAAGCAAGTCAAGCAAAGTCCCTACAAAGAACATCGCCCGCTCTCGTCCCTCCCCTTCATCGCCCGCTCTCATTCCTCCCTCTTACGTGCCGGTCGCGTAGATCCCCACTCAGTGTCGACAATGTCGCCCACTCTTGTCGCTCCTTTATCGCCCGCAGTCCCTTCCCCGCTTACGTGCTGGTCGCATAAATCCCCAACAACCATCGTACGATCACATAACTCCACGATCCTATCAACACCTGCACTACAGACCGTCTGTGAGATGGTGAACTCCCGTACCTACATTATCCCTGGAAGGCAGGTGAGTAGTCTGAAATGGCTTCGTAGTTGTGCATATCTAAGATGTCAGCTCCAGACCACCAATAAGCAGGTGGCTTTGTGGTGCTACGGCGCAGATGGGCCTAAGTCGAGGCCGCTTACCTTGATTGCACGATGCAACCAAACCTGCGACTACCCATTGATCGAGAGTGTGCTCAAGGACCTAGTCATCCAGGCATATGTTCATAACTGCTCAGTCCGAGTGCTTCATAAGAATCGGATCTCGACGTACCTCCTCTTCTACAGACTCCACCGCCATCTCCCCATAAACCGAGCCGTTTCGTTGGTATCTCGCTCCAGTTCTGTGCACGGGGATGTTATTGTGATGCGCACGAACGACGATGGTCGAGTAGTCGGGATGCGGCATGGCGACGCAGTCATCGCTGATGAGATCGTGAAGAGGTGAGTCTTGGCGCCCAATTGTAACGAAGATGATTGTTAACATTACCTCCAGGCTTGCGGAGAGGTTGGACCCGACATCTTATCGCTACTGCAAGACGCCGAGGGCCCCCGAGGAGCTGATGGTCATCACCACACCGCGTAGGTCACTGCGCCAGTGGAGGCTTTTCAGAGAGGGAAGGATCAGACAGCGAGAGGCGGCGTGGGCTAGGCAGAGAGAGGCATCTAGGCAGCGAGAGGCGGCGAGGGTATTGCAGTGACTCCTCTGTTCGGCGTGATTGTATTGTCTTGGCGTATTTCCACAGTGTATCGTGGCTGTAGAATATGGGAGCGAAAGTGATGTTTCTTGGCAATACAACGATGCTGGTGAACCATACGATTGCCTTCATAGACAGTGCTCAGGCAGACCGCCTCAACATGCAAGCTGCAGGGACCACGTAGAACGCCAGTCATCTTATAGGGACGCCCGATCATAACATAGGGATGGTGACGTGCTACCGAAAGTCTATATGTCCTGCATATAAGCGATACAGACAAGCCATCCTGGACCTCTCCCAGAATCCTACGTTCTACCTGCGCTGAGCACGACTTTTCGAGGTGGGCGATACTGCACGCTGGGTGTGCTGCCTGGCTTTAGCAGACGTGCACTTGAGGCGCATCTTGACTGCATCCGTGACAGGCCATGCCTGCTTGTACTTTGCAAGTTTGGGCATGCGTTTGAGAGCCTACAGTTGTCAGTCTATAGAACTGCACATAACTCGAGCAGAGACCGTACCTCTTCGCGGACCATGAGCAACTTCTTGTCCGATTGGCCCGAGTAAGACCGTGTAGCGTCAAGGTTCTCGGCGACAAGGTGGTTGATCATGCTCTACAACGCACATTAGCAACGATACGAGGTGCATGTGAGCGCAGTAACTGGCGAAGAGGGACCACGTCAGGGCACAAGTCGACAATGTCTGTCTCGATCACCAGGAGGGGCATAGGAGGAGGAGGAGTGCCGGGCTCAAAGAAGGCGGGGACGGATACAGTACTGATGGGTGCCATGAGATGCACAAGCAACTGAAGAGGGAGACCGAATTTGAGACGAGAAAGAGTGGGCGACGTGAGTGTGCGCGACGTAAAAGAGTGGGCGACGCGTCGAGTGCGATGTAAAAGAGTAGGCGACGAGTCGAGTGAGAAAAGCAGTGGAGGGTGATTGTGGGACCGACCTGCGGGTGACGACGAAGCCCGACAACAATCGAGGGGGGCAAAACCTTGCGCGACCATAACGGGTGGTGATGGAAACCGACAGGCAGACCCAATGAGGTGACAGAATGCCCCATGACCTGCGGGCGATAGTCGATGACAATTAGAATTTAAAGCGCCCGCCGATGGAAGAGCAGCTGGGATGCTACATTGCAGCGCGGGATTGTCCCTTATTGTACTCCGACTGCTGGGAGTCAACGCGATGGTGTATACATACCTCGGGCGCACCATTGTGCCCACGTACCGTCTGCCCACGCCCTGATCGTATACTCACCAGCTGAACACGCCTTGGAAATATCGCCATGCTGTTTGATCTCTTTCCTTCAACCAGGGGTCGATACCGCGTAGCCGGCACGCTCCAGGGGCATACAAAGAGCGTGTTCTCTCTAGATTTCTCCCCCGATGGCAAACTCCTTGCAAGCAGAGGTGAGTCTCTCGACAGGTAGACAAATCTGTTCTGAAATTTCAGGAGGCGGCGATGGAGTCATGGTGTGGGATTTGAGAACCTACGTTTGTGTTCGCACTCCGGAGTATCGCAACACCTTCGGCCCGGTGTTGCAAGTGATGTGGATACCGAGCCGTTCTGGGACTCCCACCCTATGCAGTGGAACTGGACTGGGGTACCTGTGCATATGGGTGCAAAGCACGGATAAAGTGAGTGGGCCGCTGAAAGTAATGATGACATCACTGACATGGGTAGGGAGCATTTGCGGACATGATCACCAAGAGGTTGGGCGGCGGTAGTGAGATTTTAGGCCTCACCTGCAACACCCTCACCCAGTCGGACACTCGGATCGCGGTGTCTGACCGTAGCGGATTTGTTGGAGTATTCTCCTACGAAGGCCGTGCAGAATTGTTGCCAGTGTTCACTGTGCGCATCAACCACGCGATCCCGATCTCCCTATCCTTCGCAGGCACGAGAGGAAGGGAGTTGTACGTCTTCAGACTACATGATGGCACAATGTAAGTATGTTTCCCATGGACGAGATAATGATGACTCACAGCGTGCAGGTATAAGCTGTCTGGGACCGACGGCAAGATTCTGAAGTCCAAGAGCCTGAGCGACAAGATGTATGTTAGACTCCTTCATCTGCTAGAGAGCAGTACTGACCATTCGGGGTATAGTGGCCACGCCGCCATACAAGTGAAACAACAACTTCTGGTAGTCGACAACGTCAGCAGCGGGTTCGATGTATGGAGTCTGAGCGGTGAGACGCACCAACGAACGTTCCCCACTGGAAAGCCGACCCGTTTCGTACCGAGGCAAGTTAGTTTTGTAGACGACACCAGTACAATCATGGGCGGCAGCGACCACGGGGCGGTTTATGTCTTTGATCGCAAGACTGGAGCACCGCTCGATGTGCTACAACATGCTCAGCAAGGCCTCGTACAGACCATCGCTGTACGTGTATCAAACAGTGTCACGGCTGTTTATATTGACTTGCCTCGTGTCAGACAACGAAGAGCGGGAGCATCTCCATGATCACGAGCGCGACGTCCTGCGGGTCAGGATCAATCCTCGTATGGCAGGCGAAAAACCGTACTGTTTCCTCACCATCGCGACGGGCGATTCCTACCCTCACAGCCGTTTTGCGCATCCTTGCACACATTCTGATGATGGCTGCCGCCGTGACATTCTGCCTGCAGAACTTTAAAGACGGGGTGAGTTTGCCATGTAGAGCCTTGAATGGTATACCGACATACATCTGTTGCAGATAGACCTCACGCAATGGACTCAGTCTGTCAGCACTCTTTGGTATCCGCAGACACCTCCCGCCAAAGTTGCAGAGGTCGTGCGAAACCATGCCGTCCGTCAGAAGCCTGTCATCAGCAGACGCAATGAAGCTCAGCCCAACGTCAGAAACAGCCATGCAGCAATGCTCTGGAAAGCGTGGAGGACTCACGTTTATCATCGGGAGGCAGAAGATGCGAGGAGGGCGTCAGGGGGCAAGGAGTGGGAGAGAGAAGGCACAGAGGGGGCGCCTGGTGATGGGGAGAATACGGCAGTCAAGGTCATCTTGTTGTAGGATACGCAAATGAGAGTCTTTCAGAGCAGCGGGCAAAACTGGCTTACAAGCCTAGTACCGTAATGCCCACGGTGAGTCCGTCATACCGGTCTCACCAGCATTGAGGTATTGATTTCACGAGAGTGCCACGAGGCGAAAGACATCGACCTGCTATAGAGAAGACGTCAGCGACAACGCGATGCGCACCATCACTCAGACTCACCACAATCCACTTCTCGTCGAGTGCAAGGAACCATGCCTGACCCTTGGCCGTTCAGGCGAGCGCGTGCGTGTTCCTGTCACGAGTAATGGTTGAAACCATGTACTGACAGGAAGGAACACAACTGGAAATCGATGGTTGAGGTGCGTCTTCTGTCATAAGTATTGGTTGGAACCAAGTACTGACAGGAAGATGGAGGCGACCAGGACCGGCAGTGACTTGGTGGCAAAGCTTGCAACGCTGAACAGGCGATTGAAATTGATTTGAGGTGGGTTCTTATGTCAACAGTGTTGGTAGCAACCATACACTGACGCTTGAGGACCCAGGACGACAAGCTGAGACGAGACGAGACGAGAAGAAAGGGAAGGGTCCTGGGTGGTACAAGACGGGCGTGGTCGGAGGCTGAATATTGGGAGCCAGAACAAAGTCTAACGACGTGGCGACGCGATAGCGGAACAAGGGCACACCGACATGGTAAGCGCCAGCGTTGCGCGGAGTACCGATTCTGTTCCACAGAGTCCGAACCGGTAAACTTACCGGTCGGGCAACACTTGGCTGATCCAGCGCCGAGCGTCGCACTTCACGACTCGAACTCTTTCCTCGTCCACCATGCACTTTCATCCACATCCATCCATCCCACTCCCCTTCCACCGCTACCCATGTTCTCTCAACCAAATAAATCTGCACCGCCCTTCAAGTCATCCCTTGCCGACAACCTCCCCTCTCCTCTCCCTTCCTCTCTCCTACTCTCCTCTCCCCTCCCTCCTCACTACACCCCCACAGCAGCACTTGGACACTTGAGCGTGGTTCTATCTGCTCTCGTCCCTTCAGTCCCCTCCCCTCTGTGTCCCCTCTCCCGCTATTGTACTACGGTTTGAGCGTGGTTCTACCTGCTCTCGCCGCTCTTCTGGTCGACCTCATTCTTCG
Source organism: Trametes sanguinea (assembly GCA_008973685.1). NCBI lineage: Eukaryota > Fungi > Basidiomycota > Agaricomycetes > Polyporales > Polyporaceae > Trametes > Trametes sanguinea. The sequence goes on from WAHA01000044.1 coordinate 66,764, forward strand.
CGACTATCCTAGGCGGTCCCTTCAGCTCCCTCCCTCCCACCCATCATCCTACGGTTTGAGCGTGGTTCTACCTGCTCTCGCCGCTCTTCTGGTCGACCTCGTTCTTCGCAACTATCCTAGGCGGTCCCTCATACACGGGTGCTCTCGCCTCCGTGCCCGCCGGATTGGAAGGCTCCTCATTTTGTGCTCCTTACTACGTGAGTACGCCTCGTATGCACATTGTTAACCTGCTAATGCTGACAAGCACTCCTTCGCAGTATTGCCGTCTACATCTTTGAGCATACCACTCTCCTGAGCCATGTTCCAGAAATGGTGTACCTGTCCCACTTGTCGCGCAGAGTCAGGCCACCGCAGGGAAGAAGTGGACGCATCAAGTTCATTGGCATGGCCATCGCGCAGCTCTCGACAGGGAAAGGCTCCAACAGGAGTGTATTGCTTCTCACCTGAGCCTGCCATCCCTAACAGTCGACGAGAGGTCTCACAACCTCTTCCTTGCTACCGCCGTTGAAACTTCTCGAGACCCGTGTCACATCATCCTCACATCCCGAACGGCAACGCAGTCAGAGCTGTCCCCTATTCCCTCTGAAGGTGTCACTCTCAGTGAAGTGGTTGAAGGAGTTTCTGCTTTGCAGTGATCCCTCCCGCATCGAGCTTCTGAGACGGACAAGCGAGAAGCACATCATGCGAGTGTGATGGCGCGATCACAGCTCAAGTGCATCGAGGAACGCCTCCGCGAGCTCAGTACATCCTTAAAGTCGCCCACAGCTGAGTCCCTCTCAGTGGCGGAACGCGATTTCAGAGGTATTCTCGGGGTGTTCACCCCGATTAGACGGGTCACCCCTTCCCTTGAGCAACGTAAATCAACGGTTTGGGAGAGCTTGAATCGGGTTCAGGCGCGCATGTTCGAACTCAGGAACCTGTATCCGACAGAGGCCTCTCTTGGGCCGGTCTATCACGATACCAGTAAGCCAAAACATCATCCTCACCCGAACGTACACTGATGCAGTTACAGGTCATCATTACGATATGCCCATGAACAAGTACCATGTTGTTGCTCAGGTGGCCATGTTTCTGGGCATCGTGCTTCACGTCCTCGGGAAGGCCAGTCGCACAATGTCTGACTTCTTGCTGTCCGGACTTTCCCTCCTGGTTGGGCTTGCTTTCCAGACATCTCATCCTCCATCACAAGCGGCTGGCCTTTCGTTGGAGCAGGATAGTATACTCGCTCAGATTCCTTGTAATCTGAAGACGGCTTTAGAGTGTTTCAATCTATCTGCTCGGACGGAGACCTATGCCGCATGCTCTCGATGTCGTTGTACTTACAACCCCGTCCCTGACGTGCATTATGGGAACATGACATATCAAGAGCAGTGCACCAATCTCCCCCTGCCTGGAGGCCCCCAGTGTGGAGAATTTCTCCTGAAAGCGCTGGCTAACGAAACTCTTGCGGCGATCCCGAAGAGACCGTACGTCGTGCACGACTTCGACGACTACGTCAGCGGGCTTCTCTCCGATGAATCCAATGTGCGCGACCTGAACGCAGCCTGCGACGCCGCCATGGATGCCATCAAGCGCAATGAGCCGGTTGACGAGATCTCGCATCCCTATCAGGGCGAGTTCGTCCGGACCTTCTGGTTTGATCAGGAGTGAAAGCTCCTCTTCATCGACCGAAGAAAGGAGATCCGGATACTCTTCGCTCTCTATGTAGACTCCTTCAATACCAATGGCTTGCGCACTCGGGGTGCGACGTCCTCAGCTACGGTCATCTCCATGTCTGCTCTCGGGTTGCCGGTCGAGCGGCGCTATAAGTCAGAGAATATCTATCTCACCTCGATTATTGCTGGCCCATACGAGCCAGTGTATCAGCTGTGCATCTGCTGACCTCGCTTCTAGCGCCGTCTTCAACCATTCTCTCCCGCTGTATAACAGTAAACCCAACTAGGATACTTACTGGATAGAAATAGGGGTAAGGATATAAGAGTGGAATAGAAAGGCTTGTTAGGCCAGAGGTAGATGGGCTTAGACAATAAGTGGATTAGTCTGAGGGGGGGGAGCCCTCAGGTGGGGGGTTTATATACATGTGGACCAGTCCCCCCGGGGACTGGGGGTAAGACCCCTGATACTCTAGTCACCTGACCAGGATGAGTCAGTTGCCGGGCATGCCCTTTGCCCAGCCAGGATCTGACCAATAGCAATCCCTACATTACCAAGCAAATATCTAGAACCTTCCACCAAAGCCTAGAACCAGCTGGACCACAGGTCCAGCCACAGAACTCTCCAGAACATACTAGAACATTTGAGATAATCGCCCAAATAGGGCAAAGAGCGAAGAAAACAATGATATCTAATGGTATTTATGCAATAAGGGGTTTATCCTCCAGATAAGTACCAAAAGTAGTAGCTATAACCGTATTTCCCTTCAAATAAGCGCCCAGAAGGCGCAGGATAAGTCCCGATTTGTGACACGCTGAACCGGCGCATGAGAAACTGGCCACCCCCGAGGTTATTGGGTGTATACAAGAAGTGATTCGCGATGCTGATACACCCTCTTGGCTAAGCTCGGTGCCCAAGAACTTTGGCGACGCCAGAGCTGGGACACTCAAGGCGGACGAATGGCAGATTCTATGCACTGTGTACTTCCCTGTCGCACTGATCAGTCTGTGGGGTGCGGGCGCGCCATATGCGCAGAGCAGGGATGCCGCCTTCTTGCTACAAGTCCTCGACAACACAATGATGCTCGTCTCGGCGGTCATTGTCCTATGCAAATGAACGATGTCACGTCATCTCGCCCAGAAGTACCGCGAGTATCTCGCTCAGTGGGTACGAGGTGTACAAAATCTGCATCCAAAGTGATACCCCGATTGCACCAACATACACGTTGCCTTCCACATCTACGACTTCCTCCTTCTCTTTGCTGCGATATATCTGTGGTGGTGCTTCCCTTTTGAGCGGCTCATCGGCCATCTGCAGCGATTACCGCACAATGACAAGAGCGGTACGTCGGTACTTATGATGTGGCACGTCACATACTAATCTTCCTATAGGGGATGTCGAGGTGACCATGCTCAACTCGTACCTCAGAGCTGCCAGATTGCGACGACGGTTCCAGTGGTCTGACTGTCCTCCGGCGCTCCGACAAGTCAAGCGCTTCTTTGACAAAGCCTTCGGCAATGGCGATCACGCTCGCTCGACTGTAACATCAGAACCTTCAATTGACGAGAGCACCCCTATCCGCAGCACTACTTCTATACCCGAAGACTTGCGCATGTGCTTGCTGCATGTAGACCACCAAAAAGTCGCTCTGCTCGCGCGATACGAGCATGATGGATATATGTATGCTCGGGCATCTACACACGTCGGGAACAGCCTAGTCCGCTACTACCTGAGCGACCGAACGGCGGGATATGGTAGCATCAAGTATATCTTCCAAGTCGGCAATGAGGTCAAGCTCGCAGTACAGTGCCATCTACCAGCAAAGGGACCGGATCCATTCCGATGTTACGAAGACTTTCGAGCTACAGTTCGATCGCCCGAAATTTCACCTGATCTGGAATGCATCTCATTTCAGCACGTCATATGTCAATTCGTTCGCTGGCAGATGCCTTCGGGGGACGTTGCCGTCGTGTCATTATACAAGGTACGAATCAGCCAGAGGCACCAACGGGATTTGCAGGCTGACGAAGTGTTCATCTCTGCAGGACTAAGTAGGCGTATTAAACTGTGTTGGATGTGTATAACATGTTGCAAGGACTTAGCGAGAATGGACTAGCAGTACCAGTGAGATATAGAGCGCAATGGATTCTTGCTTCAATTACTACAGGGTGGACCAAATGGCCGGCGCCCGTCCGGATGATTGGGCTGCACCATCCTGAACAACTTGCTCAATCTGCTGGCGTCGATCGTTTTCACTGGGAGCAGATGGCGCATGTTGTATAGAGCCGCAAACCCATCCCCGCATGCGGTCGCAAGCACATCGGGGTGGCCCGCACTTGTCGAGAACGCGTTCTCATCCTCGCCATGGCTCAAGGACTGTATTGCCTTCTCCCTGCCATACCAGAGGCCGATCTTGTAGCACTCGAACCCCTTGGCGTAACTTCAATCGCGCAGGCGCCCCCACCTCCGTGCGTCGTACCATGTTCTATATCGCCATCGTCCACGTGTGTCCAACGACGGTCAATACACTACATGCAGGGACCAACTGTCATCAAAATTGAGCAGGACGGTATGATATCTTACCGCGTTGCCACGAACGGTCGCCGGATTCACGTCGCGCGGGCTTTCGAACGTAGTAGAGCTAAGTCCCTCCCTGTGCTTAGCCGGTTGCGTCCACATTGACAATCAACAATGCGCGACCGTGCGTTCCTCGTAGTTCACAAGCCAGCGTTGCACCCCACGATACACCGGAACACCCAATCGCCATCACCCGTCAACAGGCGCCCACGAGCCTCACCCACAGCCGACGACGACCACCTCTCCTCACCTTCACCTCCTCCTCTGTCAAAGCACATTACCAATCAGCAAGCATGCCCGTAAACTATGGCCTACCGTCGAGGCTCTACGACGTACGTATGCCGGCAATGTACAGATTCCATCCTACAGCGTCTACAGGCTCTCATAGGAACGCTGCGCGGCGATGCCGCAAAATTCGGTGTAACGATCGATTTTTCGGTCTTCATAGAGGTAAGGTCCGCATACTGGCAGTATTCATTGTGCTCACACATTTCTAGGCTCTCATTGAAATCGGTTTCCGTGCCGATAACAAGCAGTCCACGACCGACGTCGTCGTGCTCTGGGCCCCGCCTCAATTCGGTGAAACGGCCCAAAACATCAGCATTTCTCGCCCACCCTCTCCCACTGAATGGCCCGCGGACGAGCAGGCAATGTATTACGTCTGTTTACTCCGTTGTATCCCCTCCACTGACGCACTTTACGCCGCAGTGTCGCAGAACAACTGCAGGAAAGGTTCGGGCTCGTTCCGGGCATATGCATTCGATTCAACGGTGCTCTGGCGTACGGTTCGGCCATTTTCATTGAGGCCGATGACTGATGATACCCCCCTGATCATAGTTGCCCACTGCACTTGTAGATTTGTAACATAGCTGGGCCACCTCTGCGTCCGCATTCTTGGAGAATTATAATGAGATAGATACTCGACTTGTTACAGCCACAAAGCCTTTCCTGCGTGCCATAACGGCCACGCGACGCACTGACATACGCCTCGACAATTAACGTCTTCCTTCGCCCTGACGCCATTCCCCTCCCGCATCCATACTCAATCCGTCGGCCATCCTCAGCACTGCAGCACTACATTCATCAGGTGACGTCGGCCTGCAATTCACCGACCGGTGGACAGCGGGGCACCTGGGAGTTGAAGGGAATGAGCGGGCAGATGAGGAAGCGAAAGCTGCCGCACGAGGGCATTCGAGTCCGGCCCAGCTCCTGCCCGCCTCCCTGCGGGTGCCGCTACCAAGGAGTGCAGCAAAGGCGCGACAGGTCCATCTCCGCGCCCTCAAGGCGAAGGCAGCATCGAGCTGGAGAGGGGGGGCATAAAGTTGCGGGATACCTGCGGAGAGCTGCCCTCAAAGAAGTATGACAAGCTTGTAGGATCTCTCTCATGGCGGCAAGCCTGCATACTCATCCAGCTGCGGTCCGGACATGCCCCACTCGCTGCGCACCTCCACCGGATCAACAAGGCGGACAGCGCCCTCTGCCCGACGTGGCTGGAGGCACCCAAAACCGTCTTCCACTTCCTCTTGCAATGTCCTGCGCACACCACCGCACGTTTCCGGTACCTCAACCCGCTGGGACGGACAGGAAGGCAGGTCAGCAAGCTCCTGAACTTGCAGGATTCGATGCAACCACTCTTCGACTTCGTGAATGCGACTGGGCGTTTACACTCCACCTTCGGCGACGTCAAAATCATCACGCAGGACAGCGAGGCAGCGCACACAGATGGGCGGAGCGATAGGCGGCGGGCATGACACCCTTTTTTCCTCTATTCTTACCTTTCTCTCTCCCTCTCTCTGTATTCCCAGCGTGCGCTTTGGCGCCGAGCATGGTGGGAGTTCTTCCCGCTCCAGGACCACCGGACGTTCCCTGACCGCGGCAAGAGGCAAGGACCCAGGGATCTCGTGATCTCCTCAAGAGCGGCAGGTTTGCAACCTGCTGCCTTGCCTTCAATGGCCGAGAGGGAGACCTTCCGCCATGCCCGCCCCCTACGGTACATGCAGTCTCCCCTTGTCCCTCTCCTTCTGTACACCTGGTCCTTCAGGCCTCTTGCACGCGCTGTCTACCACCCGGTCTCGGCCCTTTTTCGTCACTCACTCCCTTACAGGTCTCCTCGGACGCTTCATGACCTTCACGGTCTTTTGTAGATACAACAACAACAACAGCGGGTGACGTCCTCGCCCCCGGACGAGCAACCGGCGGGCGCCGAGCGGCTGAACGGCAGGCACTCAGCGGGCACTCAGCGGGCATACTTGTATGTTTTCTGTGAATCACAGAAACGGTAAGATTGTTGCTTACAGGAAACAAAAGGATCATTGAATTATTAGATGTCCTAAAACGGTTCACAAATTCTCAATTAGTGTGGTTTGCAGAAAATTAATGAATGGATGCGTTTCAAGTGGCTACAGAAGTGATTACAAAACGGGGTAGAGAATTGTATGCGAAACGTCATTGTCTGGGTCAATTTCTGGGCACTGTTCTGTCTCCAGTTTTGGGAGACGTGCAAATTCATACAGAACTCGTGATTCTTGGATCTATTTCTCCTACCATATCCAGGCTCCCTATAATTTTCAAAGTCCCGCAGTGTAAGGGCGTAGGCAGCTGTGATGGGGAACCGTTTACGCTTGATGTTTCATTGAATGAGCTTCTGTCTTGCAAAGCAACAGAGTTGGATTTGCATAAAGCTCATCATCAGCTCAACCAGGATCACTGCATCTTCAAGACCTGGTAAATGAGAGGCGCATCTGCACAACAGCTTGATGAGAATATACACTGGCAAATGGTGCAGTGCTACTACAGGTGCCTGCGGCTTGATGGGGGGCTCATCCGTATGTAAGACAATGCCAACAATCACACCTCTTGCTCCATTGGCAATGTCGAGGTTGGTCTCCCCATTGCAATTAACCATGGCCTTCATTCTAACAGTGATCTCTATCTCCTCCTGCAAGTCCTTCCTTCTTCTATGTTTGTAAGACTTAGCACGTTCAGCAACCGTGAACTGCTCATGCATAGTCAGAGGCCTACCAGTGAGGCGATCTTTCACACAATACACAAAAAGTTGCTTTTCTGCCTTTGTGCACCATCATCAAAGAGCGGCAGTGTTCGTTACAAAGCAAGCCCTCAAAGTGCATGAGCAGGTGCAGAAGCAATATGCGTCCAATGGCAAAGGAGAGTCTCCCCCTCCAGAACCAGAGCCTGATGTCCTCTGCATCATTGCCCGCATCTTGTACAACCACTCCTTTTTAGCAGCTGATGGCGCATTCAGATTTGACTGGCTTTCCAATCAGGAGTTTGCCAAGACAAAGCTCAACATCTTCTTGACGCCTGTATCTGAGCACCCCATCCTGCAAAACGATTTCAACAACACCGTGAAGCACTTGCAAGACCTACTCTCAACGTGCATCACAAGCCCAACAACTCTGAAGTCAGGAATCATCATCACAGACAAGAGCTCCATCTGAGCCGATGTGAGTCAATCTTCGCATATGCTCCAACTTCGCCACAACGTGTTTAAGGTATGTCCACAATTCATGAACACCATTCCTTTCAGTAAGCTAACTCTATTTCAGGTTCCCAATAGAAGCAAACTTTTCTAAATGAAGAAGAGGATAAAGGTACAGTCATAATGGCTACTATGCCTCTTCTGCCCTCATCAATACCTTCCTATACAATGCTACCAGGCCAGTTTCACATCAAGAACTGGCCGGCAAACACTTGAGACGCAAAAACAACTCTCGCCGAGATCATCAACACTCACATTGCAAGGCCCTTCCTCGCCTATGATGAAGATTGCACTCTGATTCCTCCACATAGCTATGATCATTTAAAGGATAGCATTTATACAATAGCATTTGCTATATACGTTTCACAATCACTCACTACCCCATTCCTGACGAAGCTGCATCTGGTTGTCTGAAATATGTCTATGTTGCTGATGTTGCCTCAATCAGTGTTATTCATGGTTGCCACACCTCAACCACCCCTACCAAGTGCATAGCGCTGGCTAATCCTCACTCACCCCCAAAACAGGCACGCACGGATTGAAAGGTAAAGTTTTCAACCCTGCACTCAGATGTTCTGCTCACCCAATCACTTACAGCATCCTACATGCCACTGCTGTCCTGAGTCCCAAGCTGATTCAAGTACACTGGCACTGTGTTTAACCACAGACCATTTGCGCTTCAACAGTGCAGACGTTTCGTTTCCGCTCTCTAATAGTACCAGCCCTGTACATAATGTCTGTCTACCATAGTACCAATGATGTTAAATGGTTATGTCTTGTAATTTTGGGTCCTACATGTCGCAAGCACCTAACAGAGTGAGACATGAGGCTCACAACCTCTCAATGTCATGCCATCAATGTTCAGGATAAGTGCCTTCTTGCCTCCTACCCACACGTACTCGTGAGCAGCGCCTTAACCTTGATATATGACTGCTATGGCATGCAGACTCTGTCCTTGATGTTTCCACAGGGTCTTTATCATTCCTTCTGGCAGTGATATCTACTAGTGCATGTCAGTTGTAGCCATAGAACAAACTGTTCAGGACACTTATTGGCAGGATTCTCTGCAGCTCAGACAACAATGGGCTGTCTTCCTGCCGAGAAACCTCCATCTACGTGTCCAACCCCCATTAGCGATCATGCAATGATATGTCATTGTCAACACCCATACCTGTTGTCTTGCAGCTTCTCTGAAGCACTTTGTTGCTGGATTGCTGTCAACTTTGCTGCAGAAAGAAAGCACTCTAATTATACAGATTTTGCAAGCCACAGAAATAATTTTGTCCCTTCCACAACTGTGTTCCTTTGCCACCATCTCTTTCATTACTAGGAGCAACCACAGAATCTGAGCAACAATGCTGACAGTTTCTGCGGATATTCTCCAATTAGTACTATTGCACCTTGATGTGGAAACACTCCTGCTTTCCATACGTCCCACATGTCGGGATCTCGCGATGAACGTGATGGGAGAGCTACATGATAGACATGAGAGAACACTTCTCCCATGAGTACAGCATATCAATCTAATTACTACATAACTAATCATAAACCTCAGCTTTATTCACCACATTGACATGTTCTTAGGGGTTATGCGAGCAAGCAGCACCATTTTAGGCAACTCAGCAGCACTTCACTTTCTCTGCCCCGCCATACCACACACTAGCAACTATTGTTAGGACTATGCGCCCGGAGCTAACCCCGGAGGACAGAGTTGTCGGAGTACGGAGCCGGAGTTGGGTGAGGCGCACGGGGGAGGACTTACGCGAAGCTATTAGCAACGCACGGATCTTCACGAACGTTGTCCTCAATTTCGGACTGGTCGGAGTTTGGAGTAGAGGTACGGAGTACGGACAAGATCTTCGGAGTAGAGGATGGGACTGGAGCAGAGACGAGACTCAGGTCTTCGGAGAAGAGGGCGGGACTAAAAAAGAGACGGAACCAAAGCAAGGATAAGGGAGGAAGTCGGACGGAGTTCGGAGTCCGGAGTACGGACTTCGGACAAGACGGAGGTCGGAGGAAATGAGCTGGTATAACGAGATATCCGAACTGAGTAGCTACTACATTCCGGACAGCTTATATAGATGGTAGTCCTATTGTTAAAGGTAGACAATAGAGGAAGTCCGGAATAGGCAGGAGTACGTCGGAGTTGGAAGTAAGGAACGCCAAGACATATTCTAATTGTTAGAACGAAGGTGATGTGCTATGGCGTGATAGTGAGGAATGGAAGAATTGGAAATAGAGCGGAGTTGAGCGGAGATGGAGTACGGAAATAAACGGAGTACGGAGTCGGACCTCGGAGTCGGACCTCGGAGTTCAGGCACGGCGCGTAACAACTATGACCTCTTTGTCCTAGAGGCCTCAGTGAACATCCTGATCACCCACCTCGTTGAGGCAGAAGGCTACAATGCCGTCCACGAAGCCCATGTCGAAGACAGACCAAAAATGGTGAAAGAGTATTGCTGCTTTAATCCCTACCACTACCTGGCCGGTGTCTCCTGGGTGCTGATGCAATGTGATGATGTCCTCGTAGAAATTATCACCAGCAGCATCAATGACCCTACTCTCGACACTGCTAATGTCCCAATTGCGTACTGCTGGACCACCCTTCTGATGAATTTTGTGTTTGCAGATGGGTTCTGCTGTGCGTATCCCACCCTCACCTTATGGCAGTGTGGTCTTGTGCAATGGGAAAGGGTTCTCCACCCCTTCATGCCCGAAGGGACAAATCCAGTCCACATCAACAAGTACTTGTCGCTGGGGTTTGAACTTGGCCAGTACGCATCAGGAAACTGGTTTTGCTCCATGGGCTCCATATATGTCCATATGGAGCCATTGAGCCACGGAAACCCCCCCCTCCAATACTGAAATCCCCGTTTCCGTATGGAGCCATATGGATACTTTCTCACGGTTTCCTACGGCCGCTATCAAAGCACAGTGCGCACAAGTCTCAAAGGTACTGTACTATAGCGATGCCTCAATGCTTGGCTACCAATCTCTGTGGTGTTCATACTTTTGTATGAGATACCAATATCCATCTATGTTCGCCATGGAAGCTAACGGATACGCGCGGAGCCATTGAGGCCACGGAGACGCCCGTTTCCATATGGAGATTTAGCGAGTTCCTGATGCGCTGATGAGTGGGACATCTTTAATAGCAATGGCCTTATCCAACCTTGCTAACCAGATCTTGGTCAGTCTAGAACTGGGTCGCCCCACCGTCAGAGTCTGAATGACCCTCTGGATCTTGGCATTCCAGCTGTTTAGAACTTGTTCTAAATTTCTAAATCCTTACAGGAAGTCATCCAGTCATGCGGTGGGGGTGCCATCAAGTATTGTTTCATATAATTACCTATAATTTCATTACCAATATAATACCCATACATTACAATATTGCCTGGAGAGTAATCATACTCCTGTGTAATATGACTTATCCGCTTTGAGTGTATGTAATAATACAGTAAGATAGGGCCATCACAAACATGACCAAGTCATGTGACTCGTTGGTATCACACTATGCACTTGTTCAGCGGGAAGCACACCTTGTAAAACATAGTTTAACTGTGTGGCTCGCAGGGAAGACAAAGGAGCTCCAGGTGTTTCATGTAAAAGCCTGAAACTGCATTTCTCTGGAGCTCGATCTCTGTTGGAGGGCTTTGGGAAATGTTAATTCAACGCGCACATGTGTTGGGGCGTAACGGCACGGGCGGTTTTTCGAACCATACCCTCATTACTAACTGCCTTATGCGACTCGGATTAAGGACTTGAACCTAGTTTAACTCGGACTATTGATGGATAACTACTGATTTGTCTCGAGAGACCACCACTCACGTGCTTGTCATGCTGTGACACCCTTAGTCGTGTTTGCGATGGCCCTATCTTATTTTTCCAACACTGGTGTCCGGGCGCCTAATGAATATGTGCGCGATCACGTGGGCGGACGCGAGGCATGTTGGAGGAGGAACGTCGACGACGATCGCGACTCTCAAGCTCTGCAGACAACCTCAACGGTTGGTAGCCGTCCACTACCTTCACCTTTGCCTTCAGTCCACTACCTCGCTGCGAGCTTGTGCTGTTCCTCTTTGAAGTGCGCTCAGGCGATGGCCTCTGGACAACCTAAGCCAGCATGGCTGACGGACGAACTGGCGGATGTCGATGAATGGGTGGACTGGCAAGACGACGAACCCTCTGTAGAGTCAATACGTTCTGGCTCAGATCTCTCGCTCACCCAGCCTCTGGGATCTGTTCTTGTCCGAAATAATGACTTGTGCTCATCATCTGACGCATCGAAATCCAATGACTCTGCTGGTACATTTATCGTTCGCGAGGAAATGCCTCAAGCTCCGCTTCTACCCAAGACACCTGGACGAGGCAACAAACCAGCCGTGAAGGACTTCTTTAGCCCCCTTGCTCTGGAGAGGATGTTCGAACCTCCTTCCCCACCACAGTCTTCGACATCTCTACCACTCCCAGCCGCCAAAGCCACTGCTGCTCCTCCAGTCCCGTCACGCCTCTCCCAAGTCCATCTGCCCTCTTCCGAGGATTCGCAAACACCTGACGTTGAAAACGAGCCTTGTTCACCTTCTCAATCTGACCAAGACAACGACAAGGACAACAATCTCTTGCAGGTCGAAGCGGCAAACAGCCACTTCACCTTCAGCGTTCCCCGCCCTAGCCCGTTCAACCCGGGAGGCCCTGTTCCGAACGCCCAGAGCACCCCGGGGCCAAGTATCGCTGCACGCCAGTTCAACCCGCCGTCCACGGATCCTCGTCTCCGTCTCTTCCAATTCCAGTATGATACCTTCACGCGTGACCACTTGTCCGCTATGGTCGATTCGATAGCAGTAAACACGCCGTCTGGCGAGGGCGCGGCGGCTACCCAAGGATCTCAGCAATCAACGCCCTCCGGTCTCTCGCCTGTGGTAGAAACGAGCTTTTCTCGCTTGCGCAGCGCCAAACGCATTAAGTTGAGCCCAGCTAGCGACTTCAGCGGAGAGAAAGGTGACGGAGCGGCAGTCATAATGCGGCCGCTTTCGCGTCGGGACTATGTTGGGGAATCGCGAAACCTGATGGAACAAATACGCAAGGCCCGGGACTTCTCGACTGTATCAACGGTAGCCACCGCGCGATCACCTGGCGCGGAACGCGAAGGTTCTCCTGAAGAACCCGTACGACAACAGGAAGCACCTTCTTGTACGTTGTAGATCTGATCTAAACGTGCAAGCATGTCTGACTCATACCTGTTTATAGCTGGTCCATCACACCTCGCGGTTCCGGACAGAGGCACTAGTAAAGGCCCCTCACCCGCCGGGACAGTTTCGTCAGGAAAGCATTCCACTTACTCATCCCTCGGATACCGCCAGCAGGGGGCGAATCTCTTGGCCCAGATCCGGAATGACATGAAGGGCTCTAAACGTCTCTTCTCCGGCGATACAGACGTATCGAACACGCGGACTGAAGATGCCTCGGAAGCATCTGTAGCCTCGGCTGACGCGACCGTCCCATCTCTGCGCTCTCGAGGTGGAGATATCGTGATTCAAAGCAGACCACGGCAGCTTTCCCAATCACAAGCCCAGATGCGCAGGACGTCTGCCGCGATGAACCGTGTTTCGAGCGTGGCACGCGGAAAACAACGCGAGCAAGCTCTCGCAAACCCGCACCGTTCTGTTGCCCGTTCAAGTACTAGGAACGCCGGCAGCGATGCAGCCAAAGACCTCTCTGAAGACTTCACTCGTATGTCTCTGGAATCCTCCAACGTACTCGCACAGTTCCCCGCGCCGCCTGTAAGGCTTGTCTCAGCTTCTACTTCGACCGTCGCGCCCTCGCCGGTGAAGCCGAGCCCAGGTCTCCTCGCGCCACCTTCCGGCGCTGCGCCTGCGTATCCATCATCGTCTCTACGTGCGGGACGTAACGCGGACCTCACTCGATTCGTGTCTTCCAGTACTGCTTCCGGCACAACCGTCACCGCAGGAAGTACGGAGTCATTCGTTAAACATCCCGGTCCAAAGCAGATCATGCAGATTACTCCTAACGACGTTCCTGCGCTTCCCGATCGCGTCGGGAAGATGGTATTCGATCGGGTCATGATGCGGTGGGTCAAGGCGACCGCCCTTGCCACAGCGGGGATATCAGAGGTGGAGGAGCAGGCGGCAGGGGAGCAAGAGGGTAGCAACGACAGCGAGGACCCCTTTCGCGACATTGAAAGCTTGCGCGAAGACGATTCCGGCGTCGAAGGTGGCCCGCTTGGCTTCGACGGCCACAACGAGCCCGAGGACTCGTATGCCGAGTCCGACATGGAGATGGAGAAGAGCAGAATCGAAGCGCTTGGCGAGTCTGATGTCGAGGACGTAGAAGAGGCAGAGCTCACTTCCTTCTCAACGGACGGCCCATCCCAGGACTATGTTCAGGAGATGCCTCAGGAAGATATGGAAGGGATGGACGAGATGTCAGGCTATACGGATGACACCGTTCCCGACGATGTGGACAACAACACGGATGGTATGGTCCCCACCGCGACTCTCGACCTGCAGCTGGAGAGGCACGATAGAAATGAACCCACTGCCAACACAGTAGAACCTGCGTTCGACGATACACCCCCGCAACTCCTTGCCCCTGCTACTGCTCGGCCCTCCCATCCTCCAGCTGCTCTAGCGACACCTAACCCGCCAAGCCGCTCCACCAGCGGGCTTGTGCCGACACCCGCGCCACGATCCGCCATGAAGAGTGCGAGCATCACGCCGGTATCTGCGCTCAAGGATCCTAGTCGCAATCGCTTGTATACGCCAGCCAACAGGAGCGGACATCGACGTTCCGTTAGCTTTTCGGACGGCAAGCACGACGGCCCTATACGCGGCATCGGGCGTAACGTGCCTACGCCAGAGGGGTCACGAGCAGGAGAAGACGACGAAGACAGCCCGCTGGCTCTGGAGTCAAGGGCGGAGGAAGGGAGCGCTGTGCTTGTGCCGTCAGCACGGTCGAGACGTATCGCGAACATGCTTGACAACTTGGGCGATGATGGTGAGCCCCGAACTGTACGCGGCTGACACGAGACTAACCTCACGAGGGCAGAGTTCACAGATGAGTCACCCTCGAAGGCTAGTACGTCCTCCCGGCCGCCCCCAGCAGATCTACAACCTATGCAGCCTCGACGACCAAGCACTGGGCTTGCGGCGGCGGATGCCTCTGCAGCCACGAGCGGTCGTCGTGTTTCGTCCCGGCTGCTGACAACACCTCGGGGCGCCAGTGCAAACGCGACTTTTCTAACAGAGTGTAGCTTCGGGGTGGCCCACGACAGGCTAGTGCAAGTGATAACAGACGTCCAGCCGTTCGAGCCGTACTGGGAAGACCTCAGTTCCATCGATCTCTCCCACCGTAACCTGGATAGCGCCGCGCGACTCAAGGAGTTCCTTCCAAAGTTGGACTCATTATCATTGTGAGTATCACTGCCCCTTGATGTTGTGCCGCGGCGCGCCGCAGAATGCACCCCCAAAGTCTGAGCATGGAGTTCGAACCTTCGCCGCGGGTTCTCATGTTCATTGGCATGGGAGGGCACGGCGGCATATGACTTTTTTCCCGATGAGTGCATACTGTCCATCTCGCAAGACACGGTTCGTTGGTTTGCCGGCGCAGTGCTGACCGAGGTTCCAATTTGTGCAGAAACTCTAACCAACTCGAGTGGTTGAGTGGTATTCCAAGCAGCGTACGGACGCTGTCTGTCGCGTGTAACCTGTGAGTATCCGTTGCCGTATGGCCGCTAGAGAATCCGCTGAGAAACCGGGGACAATGCCATCACCAGCCTTACCGGCGTAACCTCCTTCAGCCATCTGCTTAATCTCGAGAACCTGGACATCAGCCGGAACCAGATCGATTCGCTACGGCGTAGGTGGCCTGTCAAGCGGTTTGACTGATGGATTTGCTGACGATCTTCATTACTACCTCATTCAGAGCTAGAGTGTCTACGACATCTGCGAGAACTTCGCGCCGATGGCAACCGAATCAACAGCCTCGATGGCCTCCAGAAGATGGACGGGCTTATCAAGTTGAGTCTACAAGGGAATGAACTCCGCGAAGTGGATCTACACGGGTACAAGTGGTACGTCTTCCCCTCACCGCCTCGCGGATGGGTGTAGTGGCTTTAGAGTGCTCTCGACACATGCGCGCGCTCTCATTCATATATCACGTCTGCTGACGGCATCTTATTGCGTTCTCATCTATTGCCAGGACTCGGCTAGAAATGTTGAACCTGAGCCAAAATAGGATAAGCAATGTCGCCGGGCTAGAATCAGTTCCAAGCCTTGTTGCACTGAATTTGGGTGAGTATGGTTACACCACCGTCTCGTACATGATTCCGGCGACGTCACCCGCTGCATCAGAGCATTCTCTCGCTTGCCTGTATGCGAGTGCTGTTGACCGGAATCAGTCTATGCACATCGTACGCTGATCTCCATACGCCCACATTTCCAGACGACAATGCATTGGCAGAGTTGGAGCCCGAGGTTACGATGTCGCGCCTCCGCATTCTCCGAGTCAGTGGGAACCGGTTACAAACATTGAATGCCGCGTTCTATCCCAACCTTCGAACATTGTACGCCGACAACAACTCTCTGGGTACTATCGCAAGGGCACACCGGTTGGCGAAGCTCGAGAATCTCAGCCTACGCAATCAGAACGGGCGAGGAGGCTTGTAAGTTCGGCGGGTACCTGAAGTTAATCCCGGCACATTCGCTGACGCTGTTCCTTGCTGCATCAACAGAACACTTTCAATCCGCGATGTGCGCGACGTGAAGCGTCTGTACTTGTCCGGTGGGTCTCGCCGAGCTTACCGTATGCGTCGACGACGGTGGCTGACCAATCAATCCTCCATCGACGGTATTTGTTTGTTGATTTGATCCGCAGGCAATCCATTGAAGCCGGGGTTCTTGAGCGAGCCATGCTACAACTTGGTCTACCTCGAGCTCGCCGCATGCAGGTTGATCCAGCTACCCACCGACTTTGCGCGGATGGTGCCCAACGTGCGGGTACTGAACCTGAATTACAACTTTCTAGAGGACCCGAGTGCGCTGCGCGGGTTGACACGCCTCCGCAAGTTGACCATCATTGGTTCGCGGATCAAGGGCGCGAAGCAATTGGTCGGCGTCCTCCGTGGCATGAGCGACATGGAAATGATTGATTTCAGGCGAGTGCTGTTCCGGTTATCCCACCCCTCATTCCGTGGGAGAGAGAACCGTTCCCAGCGGGCAGAGGAGTGCTCCCTGAGGATGTTCGCGGCTTCATCAGCCGCACGTGTTCACGTGCCTTTTCTCTTCTTCGCATGCTTCTGCACCACGGATGCTAACCTCTTCGGCTTGTGTTCAGGATGAACCCTTGTACACTGGGATGGTACCTCCCGCTGCTCGTCAAAGACCTCCCCGGCGCCCTCCAGCCCTCGGACGGTGACCGCACCTCCGAGATGCCCGCGCTACCTCCTGCTCCCTCCGGACCCGGGCCTGAGCAAGGCCCTCGCAGAATCTCTCTCCGTGGAGCAGAACAGGACGCGCACCAACAAGTACCGACTTCCGATGTACACTCCTCACCGGCCCCGCGCAGAGCCTCGTCCTCCTCCGCTGCTGCCGCCGTCGCCAGCTCAGCGGTTGAGTCCAACCACGGCGTTGATCGCCCGAGAGAACGCACCCGGCAAGAACTCGTTTGGCGCGAGCTGGACGCCAAGTTCCGTCGTGACCTCCCAGACGATGCGTATGTGGGCCGTCTCGCCTACCGCGGGCTCGTCATGCGTGCGTGCCCGAACATCCGCATGCTCGACGGTGTCGAGGTCGAGCGCAAGGAGCGTGACAAGGCCGAGCGGCTCCTCCGCAGCATATTCGGCGCGTCTGCTGCTTCTTCCCCCAGCTCCAGTCCGGATACGGATTCTGTTGGCACGGGTTCTGCCAGAGGAACACAGGCGGCGGCGGCGGCGGTAGAGCGAAGCTAGTCTGACTGATCTTGCGTTCTTCGAAACAGGGACGAGCACAACAGCGACCGTGGAGGACCCGAACACACCTCGCTGCGTCGCCCTCGCCACCCACAGCCAACGGCACAAGCACCAGGAGCATCAATTCACCCAATGTCCCACGGCGCCCTCAATACGTCCTTCATTGCTCTTACCCACCGTTTAGAGCTATGCCCTGGATGTTAGGCATGGCCGGAGCGTGCGTGCTTGCTCGTCGGCCCAACGTGCGAACGCGCCGCAATGCCCCATTTACGGATATGTTTCCACGACTTATGATCTTGCACGCATGTATTCTACCAATCTATCCAGTCCGCATTTCTCCCTCCTTCCACCTCTCTCCTCCCTCGCCATCTTCTCCTCGCTACTGCTAATTATCGCTTTGCAAATGTCGTTACAAGCTATCTATCGGACGCCCTCTTGCCTCGCTCTCGCTGTGTGGTTATTTGCTTTACTCGATTACATATCAGTATCTCCGTTCCTGTTCAACGACCCTCACCGATGTCCCGTGATGAAGGCTGCGCAGCGTCGATAGTAATCCCGCACGACGCAGTATGCGAGCGTCGTCTCGGGAATTTAGAAGATATGGCGACCTTCAATAACAGGAGCCGACTACATCGAGACAGTCCGCCCTTCGCCGTGCAAGCAGCCTCCCTCCCTCGGGGCCGACACGTCGCTGTGAACGGCGAGCCGAGCTGCCACAGCGGGAGTGCGCAAAGACACCCGAAACGGTCGGACGATCGTGGCTCGGTTCCGGAGAGCGTACCGTTCTCTCGCTCGCCGACCGAGATGGCCCCCGGCGCAATGTCAACGCCCATCGTAACAGTGCTACGGCAAGGCGCATGGAAGCGGGGGCCTCGGAAACTTGCGCGAGTGAGTGGACCTTGGCTGTCGTAGAAGTGAGTCCAGTCGAGGCGGGAGCTTGGATGCGGAGAAATGAGAGTAAGTCATCCTGGTGAGGGATTCGTTGCAAACACGCACGGCCGACGGACTTGACAAGATTCTCTCCGTGTATCCGCTGCTTCCACTCGCCAAGGCATTCAACCAGGACCGCAGCGGCTGCTTGGTGGTTCCCCAACAGTATTCAGCTACGTAGGGACGTGGTCGTACCGCAAGAACCGCGCTTGGGCCCTGCAGAATGCGAAGAGACAATGACACTGTGCATGTGCATATGAAACTGCTCTCCTTGACGATATGCCCGTTGAAGACATGCCCGCATGTCATCCTGCACTAAAGCTTGAGCAGGACGCTTGAGCTTGATGTCGGCGGTACAGCGCACAAGACCTTGAGCAGACTGTACCAAACTTCTGCAAACGCCGTACCGCAAGTTGAAGGTACCGACAACTTCTCCGTTCGTGACTCGAATGTCGCCTGATGCGCGCAGGTACGGACGACTACGACCTGCGGCCCTCCATGACGTGCAGGTACGCGATCCGCGTTCGTCGGTGGCACGGTGATCTCGTATTATAGACTATATGCGCCCACAAAATGAGGCAAAGGGTGATGCATATAATCGCATCGCACTCACCCAAGCGAGACAGGGCATAGCGACATGCGTTGGGCGACAGACATGCCGCCGGCTTGTCGTGCTGTCGAACCGACGGATTGTCGTCACCGTCGAGAACAGTGAGCGCTGCGCAGTTCACCGTCGAGCTCGTCCATCGCAGTCGTTCTCACCGTGCACTCTCCCTGGTCACTTTGCTGCGACCAACCACACGGCTCACTCGTTCTGGCGACACACACCGACGGCGAGTAGAGTTATTCGGTTGCCGGCGGTGGGCGTCCGGTCATTCAGCCCCCATTCGACTCCGTCCAACTTAATCGCAGCCACCGCTCGTCCTTCCGCAGTTCCTCCCAGGAATAACTTGGATATGTTATGTTATCCATCCAATCCGATCGTCCACATTCTTCTGTGAAGGAGCCGTTCCCCATTTTCTGTAACTGCATTAGCTAATCACGGAGTGTCAAAGACGATACCATTCACTTACGATCTGGATGACGTTCCCGGCGGCGTCGCAGCCTAACCGAACCTCAACCACACATAACACCCGCATATTGCATCCATTGCCCATCTTGAAACACTCTTCACAAACGATCTCCTCGGAACTTCGCAAGGGCGCTTGACGCCTAGAATGCTCGCCGCCGACGGTGAGAGGGAGAGGCTGCGGTGGACGCTGAGCGCAGATGATTGTTACATTGAGGGGGCGGCGCACCTCGCAGACACACATCCATCCTCCTCCGCTTCGATCCACCGCGGGTACTAGTCTCTGTGAACGTCATCAGTATGCCCGAGTGGGCCGCGATCGAATGCTGTTCACATGCACTCACTGGAATCTCTCCCTATACGGCCGGATGGTACCGGTAAGTTCCCGCTCACTAGCACTAGTGCGAACAAGAACTAGCCCAAAAATATGTTCTGAAGCACACCTGTTCGCTGCGCAGTGGGCCAACATCCGACGTGAGACCACACCCTGGATGCCCCTCGGCGAAGAACCATCTTCGCAGAGTTCTGACCCCAACAAAGAGCTCGTCTTCGCCTTGACAGATAGGGGTCCAGACCACTGGCAGGCTCAGTCACCGACGGCGGCCAAATAGCCATGGCATTCAGACGCAACGTTCACCCGACCCGACACGGCTGACAAGCACCTCGTTGATTAGAGTAAATGCCGGCGTCCCACCAGGCGGTGTGCACGGCGAACAAGCTGTGCCTATCCGAATTTGGACGTAGCCGTCCTGCATAGCTGCCGACGCGACGAGACTGCTGAGCAGAAGGAAAGAACGTTGCGGAGAAACAACGAGGCGGTGTATGCGCTCGCAACGTGGCGCGGTCCACTGCTTCTACCCCTACAGTCCTCTGATGTTCGAGCAGGAACAACAACGCCAGCCTCCTGTAGAGTAGAAGCTGAGGACAAGATGCAAAGATGGCCGACCGACCGACCGCGCAAGGCTGGCAAGTACTCACCCTCTCTGCAGCATCCACCGGCAGACAACCGGTTGCCGAGCTTGCCGAACGCCGAACTTGACCATCCGAACAAGCCAGAGACAGCCGTCAATCTGACACGCGCACGCCCACCGCTGACAGTTTATTGCAAGAACACGCCAGCAGCCCCACCTCCTTCGCGCATTGTAAGTAGAAGCCCTCGGCGTCCACCGGAAATTCGACGAAGAAGGGTGTGATGAACGAGAGGCCCCAAGCTGGTGCGTGTGCGTGAGCTTCCCTGAAGGCTGGACCAACAAGGACAGATTACATCGCGGCCACAATACATATCACGTACTCGTACCAAGCCAGCGCCTGCGGGGATGACGTCTCCTGCTCTAGCTCCCATGCAGGTCAAGGGCGAACCAGAAACAGCAGACGCATACACCGTTCAGCGTACACCACGATCGCCTCGAGCCTGAGCCAAGCGACGTCGACGTCGACGTCGCGACAAGGAACAGCACTCACAACAACACAGCCCACAGAGGGAAAAAGAGCCAGTTTGAAGACGCAGTTGGAGCAACAGCACACGCCCTGCACACACGGCGAGATGATCAATGCTTGCATGCTGACGTGCCACTGATCATCATAAATCAAGAGTAGACGTGCTTCCCTGCCATCGCTCGAAAGCTTCTTCCACCCGAAGATCTGAGCGAAACACCCGCCCGCAATGGCCAGAGCTCTCCTTTGCACGGAATTCCGCTCCGAGTCGCATTATCCACCAAACACGTTCGGGGCGCGGAGCTCGGCGCCACCGTGCAAAGGGAAAGTACGCTCCTCGGACTGAGAAGTTGGTATCAAGAAAGGAAAGCAGAAACGGAGACTCACAGGCCTTGTGTGCAGAGACGGAACGGAAGGCAGGTACGCCTCGAGGCTCCGTCTCCGGGCGTACAGCCCTACCGTACGTCCTGCTCCTTCATCCTATGCAATATTCCCGCAAGCATAGCAACACTCCAAGTCGCGCCCGCTAGCCAGGTCTAGCGACGTCCAACAGTTCGCAACGCCCTTCTTCTCTGCACAATCGTAGTCAGCGCGCTCATCGCCCATTAGTTCTTGCGCAGAGCACCCACCACAATAGTAGCATTCGCGCGTTCATACATCACCACGCGCTTAACCATAAGGCTTTCCACAACAGGCAACCGCCCCGTCCGCCGTTCCAAAACCTTGCAAAAAGCACCGGGCCCCAGGTGTCCCATCCATCAATATCATCAATCCTCCTTCATTCACGCGCTTACGGGCCCGTGCCTGCGATGGCCACTCAGGCCGGATAAGCCGCCGTGCTCGTCGCAATGCACGCACGAATGGCCAGCCGGGTGCCGCCCCCTCGTCGGGAGCCCCTTCATCTGCTGCGCGCATCACCCATATCTTCGCATCTCATCAATCCGCCATCTTCATTAATGGACGCACCTGAGCTTGAACCTGCTCCGCACCGGGTGCTTCGAACTTCCTTCCCATTGCTGAATCTATACACAGGCGGTCGATCCTCCCCAGACAGGCAACACGACAGCTCCAGCACTCACCTTCATATCGTTTCATCTCTCCGGGCCCGGTCCCAGGCGTCCCAGGACCCGCAGGAGGGCCATCGGACGCTGTACGCTCTGAGCACAGATAGCGGCAGTTAGTCTCTTTCCAAGCTCGTCCATCCATGTTCGATCGCCGTGCAACAAACCCAAGCACCGGAGCCTCCGCAAATTTCTCCTCCGCCGCGCACCGCAGGTGGCTACGATCCCAGAGGCCGCTTCTTGAGGCAGAGCCCATCTTGATCTCAGGCCAACTCGGATCCTCCTCGCGAGCAAACTTGCAGCATATTGCAGCAGCGAGGGTGCTGTAGGCAGTGCACCGCATGTTGCGTCCTCCATCGGTTCCTCGAAGATCCAGGTACGAACGCCCTCCTCCGCCGCCGCGACCACGCCCACCGCGCATCCTTCCCTGTACAGCACCTCGCCATATGCGCTTCTCTCCTGCTGGCCAACCAGGCCCCTCCGGCCTCCCATGCCTGAGACCGGCCAGTCCAGACACTACAGTGAGCCCGCGTGCGTTTCTTTACGCCGGAGCTGCTGCGTGGGAATCTGAAAAGAAGAGTCGGCACGCGCGCGCGCGCGAGACGTTCCGTCCGTCCGCCCGAGCGTGGTAGCGTCTTCTCAACTTCTGCTCCTATGGCGGAGCAAGACCAGTCGAGGCACCGAGTGCGACTGTCCGCTCCACCTCGTTGCGACTGGACTCACCGCCCGGGGCTGGATTAGTACAGCTGTGCTGCTGTAGTGTAGAGCAGGCACGGAACGGAGTGGGTATGGGCCTGAGCATGCTCCGACGCACCTGATCCCGAGCCATTCGAGCAGGAGCTAACGCGAAAGGGGCCCGCGCAGCACTCCACCGGAAAAGCATCATCGTTACTCACCGTGCACATCCCACTCTCTTGACACCAGGTACAAACCCACCTGGAGAGCTCGGGCGACTCGGATGCGGAATGCGGCTCGGCGTATGGAATATGGCGGTTCTCCGGCGATCTTCGCGTGGGCCCGCCTCGCCCCTCTCGTCCTGCCGCATGCGCTCGCACAAAGCCACCGCTGGTCAGTCCAAAGAAGCGTCAGAGGCGGTATGCACTCAGCCCTGGAAAGGGGCGGCGGGCCAGTATGGCCAGATGGGGCACAAGAGCGCTGCGAACGGAGGCTCACCTGATTCTCGCCGTTCGCGATGGCGCGACCTACAGATCCGCCTTTTCATTAACCTGAACGCAAAACACCGATGAATATTGGCTGATAGTTGGGAGGCGACCCGCCTCTGATGCCGAGGAGCCCAATACCAATATCGCCGCGGCACTGAACTTGAAGCCAGGGACCCCATCCGCTGATAGCTCGTGTTTGCGACTTGAAGCTAGGCCGCCGCGTCGCGTGCCCTATCGAGAAGAGCGCGATGCACACATCTCAAGATGCATATATCATCCAGCCTGATGCATTGCGCGCCGCTGACGCGTATAGCCAGCGATAGCGTGAGCAGCTGAGAGGATCCCGAGGACAGAGGATAGACCTCGGCGGAACTGATAGGCTGTTCGGTGAGGTGAGGGCACAAGCGCGCGCCATTATAGGTTTCCCACGACTAGATCAGCTCGGAAGCCACATATGCTGCTACTTACAACACACGATGTACGGCCGGCCGCCATATCGTCCCAGTCAAAGGAGAGGGCGGCCTTGGAACCCGCATACAATTTACGAGCGGGCCTAACGAGGCCCTCGCAACCGACCATCGTGCTCATGGATGGACTCGCCAACCGTGGATGCTATTACTATCCGAATACAAGGCCCGGGCGCGTGCAGAGCGAGGTGAGCAATCAATCAGCGGGGGGACTCTAGGTGTCTGATGCACTCGCCGTTCACGTTCATTTCCCCAGAGCCGCGATCGAGCAGATGCACTGGAGCCTATCGAAGTGCGCGTGATACATGGAGGCCTGTTCCGCTTCCTTCCGTGCAGTCGCCGCCAGCTGGCTGGCAGGCGCTGCGACGACTGCGAGGCGTACGAACGATTGTGTAAGACAAAGCGTGCGTGATCAAGGGCGCGCGGGACGGATGCGCGGGCGTCGCGTATGTACACTCTACACAGCATGGCAAACATTATTAGAGGGACGGGCGGGACAGACGACACGGCACGGCAGTCCGCGCCCAGAGGCCGCTGCGGCTCAAAATTGTCGGAGAACAGAGAGATCACCGACTGAGCGCGAGGGTACAGCACTGGCGAGGGTGCGAGCCGTCACCTGCGCCGGCGGTAAGTCGCGGACGTCGCGAATCAGACATCTGAACAGGACCTGTCTCGCTGACCCCGGGTCGCAGGAGACGGACAGACTGGACAGGAGGGTGATGCCGCACGAAGAGACGTCGACGCTGAGCTGTCGTCGTGCGCAGATGGAGGAGGGCGAGGTGCGGAATATTGAATGAGGGCCGGTACTGGTGACAGCGGCATCGCGAAGAGAAGATCGAGGACGTGGGAGCAGGATGTGCGGTGACTGATATGCTCTCTGATGGAGGATGTGCTTGACGGGATAGGCGTTGAGTTCGCGTCGAGATGGGCACAGAGATGTGCAGGCGTGAGGGTATCTATAGGCCGCTACCATGACATTGTAACATCTAGGACGCGCTCACAGCCCCTGCCGCACACGTCGAACAACCCACGGTGCTATAGGGGAGGGAATTCCGCGCCCATGAATGTCACCGCTGGTGCGTCATAGGAGAGATTGAACAAGTCGTCAACCATCTAGGGGATCTCCCTGCTGAAGCGGACATGCGGCGACAACGGGCGATAGGAAGAACATGTACGGGCGCGACGGGCATATTGATCTGCAGAGCAATCGCCGTGACCGAGCGGGACACAGCATGGAGGAGGCGGACGATACTCCGCTCCTGGGAGGCCGGTCACGATGCTGTGTCGGGGAGCGGTTGAGCGCGTTCGTCGAGAGGTGGACGGACGAGCTAAGCAACGTTCGTTCCACGACGAATTGGACGAGCGCTGGAGGCTGTACATACGGCCGATGGTAGCGCTGCATTGTACAAGGATCGTGCTGTAACGTTTGACGCGGGCGCGCATCAGGATCAGGCTCGGTGGGAGGCGATTAGCCGCTGTTCGAAATTGTTACAGGAGCGAGAGAACATTGATCACCCTCGCACACCGTCTCATGCGAGATCCAGGGCGAGGGCGGAGAAAGTGCGGGGTGGGCGTGGAGCACTCGGCCGGACGGTGCGCGCATCTTTCTCAAGAAGCCAAGAGGCCGGGGCAGCGCACGCGGGCAGCCGGAGGGTGAGGACGAGAAGAGAGGCCTAGGCTGGAGTCTGATGTGGGGCAAAGTAGAGACGGGATGTAAGGATTAGGTCAAGTGGGAAGAAGAGGCAGAGGCAGAGGCAGAGGCCGCATGCGAGATGGGGACAATGAATGGAAGTCGGCGGATGCGATCTCGAGAGGGCATCACCATCGCCCCCGTCCTCGAGCAGGGACGCATCGTGGGCGCCGTGCCTGGTCATCCATGTCCTCTCACCCCCCAGACGCGTTCCAGCTCAAAGCATGAACAAACGCCTCATCATGAGAAAACTATCACGGCCCACCCACGCCCACGCTGCCGCAGTTGCAGTTGATGCAGGTCGGACTCGGACTGACCTTACGTGACATCCGCATAACACTCCCCCGTACCTCGCTGGATTGCACCTCCGTCGGCATTGTATCCTCCGAGTCCACAGCAAGCAGTTGGACGACAACAGCGACGGCGACGGCGACGACGACGTAGTCCGCGGTTCAGTCGACATCATCTACGGCGGGCGCTGGATTGATGAGATGAGCCGCATAGGGGAAACCAATATGGCTCGATACGAAACGCACCCGAGGCGGAGGCGCTTGGGGTGTGTGACGAAATGAGGGTGGGAAGAATGGAATCAATGGAACAGTCCTAGCTGGCCAGGAGTTTTGGCTCAGACTCATGCTCAGCTGGCGATGGATCCATCCCGTGCGACGCGACGCGGTACTACTCTATAGTCGACCGCGACGGATTGGGACAGCAGCTCAAGCTCGGACTCGGACTCGGAGCGTCGGAGTGCGAGGGCCTCGAAGGCTGGCGTAAGCATCTCCGGCGCTGGCCAATATGTCCTTTCCCGGCCCTCCTCCCTCCTCCAACAGAATACCGTCCGCGCTCTCCCAGGGCCATTCACCGGGGCTCGTCTCCGCCGTCGGGGTCGGCGTAAAAGCACTGCGCGGACGCTTTCATGACCGAGCTCGCTGGCACAGACTGTGGTCGGGAAGGTACGGATCTAGCCAACCTACGGGCCATGGCGGTGCTAGGCGTAGCAGCCGTTACTAGAGCTCTAGTGCTCGTGCGCGCTACCGCGAACAAGGTCGCCGTGGGGTGCGTCTGTGTGTGGCTGCGGCGCCGACGCGCGACGAAGACGAAGAAGGCAGACGAGCTGGCTTTTGCGCGGAGACGAGATGGGAGACAGCGCCGCCGGAAACCCCTCTGGGAAGGCAGGCATGGATCGGCGGCCCGCGGAGGGCGCCCGGTACTTCGCGGTAATTAAACCAGGTTTCCAGAGTCTTTGACCCGCCAGCAGCGACAAGGTTGGCAGCTGGGAAAAAAAAGATGGGAGAAGGCAAAGTGGTATGTACAATTGTCGGGTTGCATCACGGAAGGCGAATATATTATCTGGGTGTCCAATCTAAGGGCGTGTTGTGGGGTGTTTGGGACTCGAGATCGGAGAACGGTCGATATGATTAATTGCAGGCGGGAGGCCAAGCACAGCCATCTGGGTCGGGTACGCGGTACCTGCCCTGCGAGCCGAAGGAACGGAAGCGAGGGTGATTGGAAGAAGGGCGCGCGGAAAAGGGAAGGAGGGGACTGCAAATGGCATAAGGTTTGGGAAGGGGCCAGGAAAGCGATGACGGGGAAGGATAAATAGGGCGCGTGGAGAGGCAGAATGGAATTTCGATCTACTGCCACTCTACGACACGACGGACGCGAGCAGCACGAGCCCCACGGCGATCGAGGGCAGTCCACGAACGCAGAAATTAAAATATCTCTGGCTGGGACTCGCGATACGCCTTCTTCCGCGCCCCTCACCTCCACGTCCACGCTCTGCGGCCAGGTTCTCGCTGGGGTTATATTGAATATAGCGCAGCGTCTAGCTCGTCCGTAAACCGTTTATTACGACTCACGTCCGCTTCCACGACCGCCTCCGCCCCAGCTCCGTGTCGTCCCGCCCTGTTTTCTTTTCAATGATCGACACGCTGCCCGTCGACATCGCCCCTTCTTTCTCCGACAGCGATATTGGCATCGATTCGTTCAACGCCCACCACCCGCACCTTCACTACCTGTCGTACGTGTGCTTCCCCTTCCCCGCGCTCGGACGCTTCTCTTGCTTGGAGCAGCCCGTCACTGATCGCCCACTCGTATACAGGCAGGAGACCAAGTCAGCCGAGGCCAACCCGCTGTCCTACGACGCCCATCTCCTGTACGTGCCTTTCTCTCTCCTCCTGCTTCCATGTCCTCGCCTGCCAGCGTTCTGACATACGGCTTTCAAAGGTCGCACAGCGTGGAGATTGACTACCACTCTCGCCGGATGTCCAGCTCTGCGACGTCGGATAGCAGCCTCCAATCCCGTCCGGACAAGCGGCCCACCACACCCGACCACCCCTCGCCTCTCCCCAAACGCTCCCGCCCAGCCGTCGACTCGCCCTGGTCTGATCCGGCCACGCCAGACCACCCGTCCGCTGGTCTTCCACAGGCCAACGACCCGCTCGGTTCCAACGCCGATCTCGACTCTTCACGCGTCCAGCTTCCATCGATCGCGTCCGCATTCAGCGACCGCCACGAGCTTCGGCGTGGATCTCTCCCGACGCTCTACTCGGACAACCCAGCCTCCCGCCTCCGTCTGCCGTACCCTGGCCACCGTCCGAGCCAGTCCTCCTCCTCCTCCGGTCTGCAGTCCTATCAGTTCCCTCCGCCAGAGCCCATCGATTCTGCAGAGAACAAGCCGGTGAGACCCCGCCTGGAGACGGACACCCAGCACGGCCTCTACCCCGGTGGCCCCGTGAGCGATATTTCGTCTTCGCTGCCCAGCGCCGCCCTCTCCTCTGCATCTTCCTTCGGCTTCTCGCCGCTGTCGTCGTCCGAGTTCTCCACCGCGAGCACCCGCTCCGCCGTCTCTCCCTCCGGCATCTCCGATCCCGGCTCGTGGTCCAGCGCGTCCATCGACCGCCCCGGCTCTACCCCCGGCCAGTCCATGTACGGCGGTGTGCAACGCATCTCCGGACACTCGGCCGACCGCTCTCCAGCGTCCCGCCTGAGCCAGAACGGCGTGAAGACCGAGACCGACTGGAACTTCCCGTCCTCGACCGCTTCTCCCGACTTTGGGATGTCCTCCGCTTCCCCCTCCGGTCTGTCCGCTGCTGCGGGCGGTGCCTCCTCGAATCCCGCTATCAATGTGACGGGCTCGCCGACGCGCTCACCGCAGACGGCGTCGTCGGTGGGAAGCCCGGGGCAGATGGACCGACCGCCTCAGCGCAAGCGGGGCAAGCTGCCGAAGCCAGTGACGGACTTCCTCAAGGACTGGCTGCACAGACACTCGGACCACCCCTACCCTTCGGAGGAGGAGAAGAAGCAGCTGTGTCACGCAACAGGCCTCTCGATGAGCCAGGTCTCCAACTGGATGATCAATGTGAGTCCCACGCGCGCATATAGCCATCTCTCTCGCTCATCCTACCCATCACCCACGTAGGCTCGGAGGCGTATCCTTGCCCCCGCTCGCCATAGCACCGCGGGTCCAACGACCACCACCCCCTTCGCTGCTCGCTCCAGCGTGGGTATGGGAATGCCTGCTCCCGGCATGGGAGGCCTCGGCATTCCCTCTCCCCTCGACACTGGACGCCGCATGTCCATGCCCACCGATTCCCTCCAGCTGTACTACCCCATGTCCCTCCAATCTCTCGCTCACGATCCCCACGGCCATCCCATGTCAACAAGGCATATGGTCAACATGTCTCGCAGCCTCTCCTCCAGCCACGCCACCGCCGGCAGCCTCTCCCTTGGACACCACGGACACGGCCACAGCCCGTACGGCATGAGTGACTCGTACGCGCAGGGCCGTCTCTCGTACGGTGGCACCACCGCCCTGCACCCATCATCCGCGCACCCCCACCATAGCGCCTCGGCGACGAGCCAGGGAGGATTCTTTGGCATGTCCGGCAGCGGTGGCGGTGGAAGCTACCTCAGCTCGCAGGGAACGTCGCTCTACAGCCAGGGCGGCCCTGGCTATGCACAGAGCGGAAGCCATCACGCGCCTCCGAGCCAGAGCCCCAGCGGACGCGTGCTCACCCCTGGGAACGACGAGCAGACTTCCTACCGGTTCCCCGAGCATTCCGCATCGCCAGGACCCCAGTCTGGCTCGGGATACGGTACGCCGCAGTGAGCAGTCGCTGCTGCAACCAGCCAGCGTCACCCGCATTCAGCATCGAGCACGCCTATGGGGGCCGATACGCGCGGACGTTCGGAAGGTAGCGCTGGGTGCGGTACAGGACCGTGCCGGCTGGTGGGTCGGGCGTGCCGGGTTGTGTATATTGTGTTTGTGTGATTGGACGGTCGCGATCAAAGTACGCTACCTTTACCCGCTAATGGCCTCGCCCCGGCTCCTTGGCTTCGGATCCTCCACCCCAGTGACCTCGTCGTGTCCCTCCCCCTGCCCCCTGTCCACCTCCTCTTTCCCCCACTCCCGCTCCTCGTCGCACACGGATCTCGCCTTCAACGGCCTCTCGTCGCGCCTTGCTCGATCTTCACCCTCGAACGTCGCCGACGGTCGTGGACGCAACGGTGCTGGCGCCGGGGTGTTTGTAAATTCTCGATCGACGTGCACAAAACGTGCGTCGTGCACTGTGCTGCACCTTCTTGGTCTGTTCTCTGTTTTCCTTCGTCAGCCCATTGCCCTGCTCGCTATATTTCTATCCCTTTTCTTCCCCACCGTGTGCTACTACTCCGCCATCTGTATGCCCTACTTGTCTCGATACCACCTCCACCATCCTCGCACCCACACCACCTCCGCATCCTCCCCCTCAACCCCAACTCGCCCTGTATGGCGACTCACTCGATCCCCGGGTCAGTAAACGTTTATGCGTCGATACCACCCATTCCACCTGGCCCACATCCCCCCGTTCTCCTCCATATCCGCATCGCCATCCTGCCGTCGCATTGCATCGCAACCGAACTCGTATCATATACCTATTTTACATGTACCACTTAGTAGTATCGCCTGGCTTCGTACTTATTCGCTCTAGAGGGACTTTCCTTCCGCCTCGCTCGTTGTTGCTGCTGCTGCTCTCATCGCTGGCACACACCGGACTCGCTGTGTCTCGTCTTTCTCTCACTTTAA
The DNA here is from genome assembly GCA_008973685.1 of Trametes sanguinea. NCBI lineage: Eukaryota > Fungi > Basidiomycota > Agaricomycetes > Polyporales > Polyporaceae > Trametes > Trametes sanguinea. Next base: position 97,336 of record WAHA01000044.1, read on the forward strand.
CTCTATCTGTGCCTGTGGCTAGTAGATGTCTGCTGTTACTCGCTCTCATTTCTTGGTCAATCTGTATACGCGCCATCGCCGCGTCGGTCATGGAATAACCCCAATATCACAGCTGGAGCCGTCGCTCACTTTCCCGGAGCTTGCCTATCGCTGGTCTGTGGTAAGTTTAAGCTCGAGCATCTCCTCATCGTCATCCATCACCACCCGCCCCCTCTCGCCGGCTTCCCCGCTTTCCAAGCTTCCTTACAGCCCCTGGTCTCACCCACTCTCACCCATGTCTCACCGCCAGGAATACCGTCTTCGTGCTAACTGCTCATGTCAGCTCATGCGCGCGCACACAACGAGGCAACGGTCGATCGCTCTCGCGCGCAGAACACCGTCATTGTGGGCGTTGTTCAAGCTCCGTGCGTTCGTCTGGACACTCTACGCAGATTTACCGGGTCTCAGATGGCGGAGTATGCCTTGGAGGCGTGCGTACGGCGATAGGACACCGACGGTGGACGAGGGGCACAACCGATTTTGACGATGGTATGCACATGCACATGCACATGCACTGCACCGCACACATCCGCAGCCTCCAGCTCGGCGATGCGCATGCACACCTCCACCGATCCGCATCGGCATATCCTATCCCTCTCGACGACGAGAGGTCCCAACAAACCTGGCCACTTGTGTGATGCCCATAATTCTGACCGACCCCAGCCGAAGGCCCTCCGTCTCTCGAGTCTCCATACTTGCCAGACGATCTGATGCCCGCCAGTAATCTCTAGCAAACCGAATCGATGTGCACGCGCCGACCACACGCTCTCGGAGTCCACATCGGATTTCTGAGCCGCCCGTGATGCGTCCGCCGCTTCCCTGCTTTGCTCTGATATCGTATGCACCCTGCCGGTGCGCCGCACGACTACCAAGTACTACTGCATCATCCCCTCATCCGTTCCTTTCCCCATCCATCCCGCTTCTCCGCGCAGCCCATGCATACATACACGGCCGGCGGAGCATGTGCATGTGCATATGTGGTCCCGCTGCAGCGGGCAAGTATACAGTGATCAGCTTCTCGCCGCCGGTAACGTACAAGTTCCAGAGCGATAGTATCATCATCGCGCGCGATGGAGGTCCCCCGCGCCGCCTGCGCCTTCTATTGCATCCGGTTTCGGAGGGGGGAGATGAATGGTTTGAGGACGCGGCTTCGCCAGCGCGGACGAGGAGAACCTGATGTACGTGCTACCATTAATGTGCAGGCATATCACGCATCAGCTGCGAGCCATGGTGGCGACCCTAGGATCACGTCTCGTGGAGCGCACAACCTCCAAGAGAGGTGGGGACTTTGTTCAGGATGCCGGGACGCCACGGATGGGATGTGCGGCTGCGATCTGGGCATGAGTCTTGATCGTGAACGTTGCACCAAGTAACGTTGGCGAGGCAGCAAAGCTAGGCACGCTCGTGCGCGCAGAATAACATACTGGCCTCAATGTTCCAGCCCATCTACACTCTCGCGCCGTTACCAAGCGCCACTTCCGCCTGTAACACTGCCGCGATCTTGCGAGCCCGAGTGCTGGTGTTTAGTCCGAGCTCGGTGATGGGCTTAGACCCTCTCGCGAGGTCGTTCCGAAACGCCG
>WAHA01000045.1:0-166076 GCA_008973685.1 Trametes sanguinea
CTTGGATCATGTTCGACCGTCGGTTGTAGTACTAATAGTACTCCTACCATAATTAAACCATGTCCTGATGGAATGATATGCTTGCCAGTGACCGATGCGGCATAGGTGTATGCAGTCGGCGCCCAGCTTTCCTGCACTCGTTCCTGGTGCACTGTGCTTGCTGCAGCTCACGACGCTGCAATGACGTGTCCTCTTTCAGGCGTATCTCCGCGTCTATAGCTACGTGAGCGTTTTCCTAAAACGTTACTGAGACAGGTCTGGGGGCCAGGGACGCCCGGTCTCATGTGCGGTCCGAAAAGCGCGGAGTCTGTTCACTTCTCACCTTGCGTTTCGGACGCGCTGCGCAATCTTGCATCGTACGCCCATCGTGAGTGTGCAACGGGCGCCATTCTTGTTCACGCGGGCTAAGTAATCTCGATGCTACTGAACCTCGAGGTCGTTTGTCATGTCGGATGAAACAAGAAACACCACCTCGCAGAACGTAGAGGATCGCAGCAGTGCGGAGCGTTCTGATTCACTGGGACGTTATGACTGCGATGACTTTGGAGGAGGCAGGGAACTCGCCGTCGGCGGACACGGCGTATCGTTAACCGGCGAATCAGCACACCCCTCTGGACCTGTTGTCTTGAACCCTGGAAAGTTGAAGCGTTTCGACTGGTTACCCTTGGTGTGTATGACCAGGCATGATCCTAGCGGTGGTGTCCGGATTTGCCCAGATCGACGATGCTGACCTTCGATGCTTTCAGATGGTCACCTCCTGGCATGTGCCCATCCTGGGCCTTGCATACTTCGCCCACGTTCGTTACAGGCGACTATCTCCTCGCAGGCTCCCTCCTTTCACGCCTATGAAACTCCCTGGTGTTTACGGCTCCCTCGCGATTTGGCAGTTCGTTTTCAATGCCAGCTACTTGAATGAAGTCGAGATCGATACCAAGCAGGAGCTGTTAGCCGTCAGGATGATCCGAGTTGTCAACGAGACGCTAGCAGTGAAACTCCGAGGCAGTCACAAATCGGCCATTGACAATTTGGATCCGGAGACCAAGTCTACCTTGCGTTCCCTTCTTGAAAGTAAGTCGCGCAAACCATTTCTTGACCATCGCCTAGAGTACTAGTTTGACTCTACTACGAACCTCACCAAGAGGAGTACCGTGGGTATAGCCTGACGGAGAAACTGAACTGGTGGCACCATAACTGGCGCTCGGACGAGAACACCCGACTTTACACAACGTGTTTGTGGATCTCAATTCTAGAGGGCCATGGCAAGGAGATTCCCTGGAAGGATCTCAAAACCTGCGCCACACACCTTGCCAACGAATGCTCCACTACTCCCGAGATGGACAGTCTCGTACGTGTGTTGGTACCCAATCGTCATCCTCTCGGGCGAAGCTGATTGTTTGATAGGACTATCTCTGGACCCCATTGTACGCACTTCTGGCATCGGTTCCTCTCGCGATGTTGGCACGCCGCACACGAATCCCTGCGTTCTCCTTACCCTTAAACGGGATTCAGCGGTTGTTGATTGGCGCGACGATCTACTTCGGGCCCATCCAACGGTACGAACATTACTCACAGCTCCGGAACCTGCAGCAGAGCGAGCGCATCGCCAAGATAGTCGAAGAGTGGTTGAACGCCCGGTTAATCGCTGAAAAGGCACGAAATGAGAAGCAGTCCGGCTCGGAGACGTCTAGCTAGTAGTGCCTAGTGAGTACTTCGCTGGTCCCATGTTGCGCGCATGTAATTTAGCACGTGCCACGAGAGGAATCTGCATTTGACGCGTAACCGTGCTGATTTCCCACGGATGGCGGAGAGATCGCGCTGTGAAGACCTCCGCTCCCTCCTCCGACTCGTAAACACGACATCGTCCTCAAGTTGCAAGAGCTCACTGCAAGTTTAAGTCAGCTCGCACAACAGCCACCTCATATCACCCGACAATCGAGGTTTGAGGCTTCTGAAAAGGGCGGTAGCATTCGTGAACCTCTGCCTCGACGAGTGCGGCGTGCTGTATGAGTGCATGTATTCGCTGCCCCGGCCCACCATCCCGATGACGCTGGTAATGTGCACCGTGATGCCTGGGTTGCATGCAGAATCAACCATGTACACGTAAACGTGTTCTTGGACGGATTGTGTGATATCGAATGTCTGTTATCGATACACAAGCCGCGGAAGGCTACCTGTTGTGTATTCGCCAGTGCAATATTCGGCGCATAAGCCTTGAGACCATCAAAGCACGACAGCGTTTAACATAACAATCATGCACGGATATGTGGCAAAGACACGTGCCAACAATCCTTCGTCTGCATGGTATCTGGCATTCGTGCACGTACATATTATAGTATGAATGGGAGTTTGGCATGAGCGTCACCGTGACGGCCCGGGTAGAGAAATATGCGTCGATCGTCGTACATGACGAGAATCGTGGCACAACCCTGCTTGCACACCGTGCTATATCACCCTACTTATCCTCAATCCCTGTGAACAACGTGAGCTTTAGGATGAATTTTGAGTCCTATGGTTAAGTATGCACTCACACGGAGGTCGTACACCTGCGGTTCTTGATCCTGAACGCCGAGATATCTCATCGCGGCCCTGACGTCCCCTTTGCGGAGTTTCAGACTGCAAGCCTCCGGCGAGCTGTTGTCCTTGAAGACGAACAGATACTCCTCGGGCATAGTCTCGGCGAGGTCAGAGATCGTGATGAGGTTGCGTTTGAGGGGAGGAAGATTGCGAACGTGGTGGTAGATGGGGCGAACCTTCAAGTCGACCACTAAGTGTTCGACCCTGCAAGCAACGCTGTAAAACGCCTCGTCGGATGGGTATTGCTCGCGTGCACCAGGCCAGGTCTTGTCCCAATAGCACCTCAACCACTGGCGGATGCACTCATTAGGGATTTTGACGGCGAACACGCGGGTGAACGAGCGGCGCTGAGGTATGTATCGCCTACGAGTAGGCGGGATGGCCTGGGTGTGACTGGGGCCGGGCGCGTCGGGCTGCGCGGTATCAGAGGGCGGGGGGTCGGATTGAGCGGACATTGTGGATGCGCTGGAGAGACGACACAATACAGAGGGCGGGAAAGTCGAGTCGCCGTCAGGATGATGGATGCATGTCGATGCTCAACACACATAACAAGTATATTAGTGGAGACGACACACAGCAAGGACGTGCGTCGTCTGGGCGCTTAGCGGAATGCCCTCCGGGAATGTCGGTCCTCGGACCTGCCATATCGAGCAAGCCTACCAAACGCTTCCTACAACCAACTCCGCTCTTACCAGACCAGATGGATCATTTGAGTATGGCAGATCCCTTAAAGCGCAACAGGTTGTAGTTTCATGCTAAGGAACATGGTTGGCGCTTTTGGAATCTACAATATACCTAACGGAGGCTGATATGAACCAACTATCTCGGGCTTCAGCACGAAGATAGTGGTGAACCGCTGCAGATTGAAAGTTGCAGACTTCGAGTCACAACCGATGTGTTTGCACAACAAAAGTCACAAGCACACACTGATGGTGAAACGGTATCATGCTTGCCTTCCAAGCAAGCGGCGCGGGTTCGACTCCCGCTCAGTGTATTTTTCCCCATGTTTCTTATTAAGCCTTCATTTGCTGTTTTTCATGGGCCTCAACTTGTTATTCTCATACACGGACGGGTAAAGCGAAGATTTTACAATCTGCAACTGTACATGACAAGATCGCAAGACACGAGACGTGCACGAGTCCGAGTCGACCAGATCGTGAGGAGAGTACAATGAATTACAAGCTCGAATTACAGGACCGTCTCACAGGATCCACCGCAGTTACAGGAATTGTGCAAGAGCCGCAGAACCACTATGTACGAGTGTCTCGGGCGTACTGTACATCGTTTATGCCAAGAGTTGTTTCCACAGCTACGTCCTCATCCACGGAGCACTTCACGTCTTCACCGCATCCACATGCACAGCCTGCAACGCGAGCGCGATCGCCCACTGGACTTCATCGCGGGGAGGCTGCGGGGCGTCCGCGCCGTCGCTGTGCTGCGCCTCGTCGCCGCCGGTCGAGGAGATCGGGTCGGAGGCAGAGGCGGCCCAGTCGTGAGCGCGGTCTTCGAGCTCTTCCTCTTCCCACTTGGCGATGAGCGCGTCTAGGGGCAGGTATGTCTCGTTATCGAGCGCGGCGCGGTTGCCGATGTACATCTTGCGTGGTGGGGGATGGATGCGCCCGTCTGCTGGGTGAGTTCGCCCGCAGAGATTGTCGTTGGATTGGTGGAAGGTGCTTGAAGAGGCAGTCCCTCGGGGAGAGGGTGCGACGGTGGTAGACTGGGCGGGTTCGCAGCAGCAGTAGATGGTTCTTCAGGAAGATTGGCTGGCACGGCGTGCTCTCCAGCGGGTTGCCCCACAGGCGCTGCTGGCTTCTTATGTGGTCGAGGCTGCCCTATATAAGCGACAACCTTGCGCTTTCTCCGTGCAGCAGGCGGCGCCTTCACCACGATCCCAGCGCTGTCTTTGCGCACGAAGCCCGAGCCGACGCGCTCCCCGCTCAGCCCATACACGACGCCAAAGTACTGCCCGCCGACCAGCGCGATCTTCTGCGCCTCGGCGGGCGGCGCACACGACGAGGAGCGGTCGAGCGCGTTCGCGGCCTCCTCCATGAGCGCGGCGGCTTCGGCGGACCCGGGCAGCGGGAGCTTCCCCACGCGCGCGGAGATGTACACTTCGCCCCGCCGGGCGCAGCAGGACGTGCAGTTGCAGACGCCCCGGCAGCGCGGGCAGGAGAAGCGCACCGCGTAAGGGTGGAACGTGAGATCGGGGTACCTGCCGGCGTACAGCGGGTCAGCGTGCGGTGGGGAGTAGAGGAGGGGATGGTTACCATACCGGTTCACGATGCAGCGTTCGCAGTAGCGCAGACCGCAGGGCACGCCGTTCTCCTTGATGACCGTGCAGCGCATCTTCTCGATGAGCGACCTGTTCCGGCATTGGTGGCAGAACGTCGGCTCCTTCGCGAGCGCCCTGTAGGATTCCTCGCCGGAGCTGTACTCTGTCGCTCTCTCCTTCCCTTTGCCCTTGCCCTTGCCCCTTCCCTTGCCCTTGCCCTCAGCCTTGGCTTTCTTTTGAGATCTGGGCTCCTCATCCGTGTCTGACGAGACGTAGTAGGCAGCCCTCGCGCGCTCAGTCAGACGACGGGCACGTTTCGACGGACTATCATCCTCGATCTCGCGCGGGAGACGGATGGGAAGCTGCGGCCGTGCCCGCTTTACCGACAGCGGCTCGTCGTCAGAGCTCGACTCGTCAGAGGACGTGATGGCCGTCGACGCCGGCGACCCAGTGGGCGGGACCTGCTTCACCCTCGGCCGTTTCTTCGAGGGTCCGGCGACGCGGTCCTCGAGAGGGGAGGATGGTCTGAACGAAGGCTCGGGCGCAGGCCGCACGGTTCCCAAGAGCGAAGGGTCGATCGTCCCGTTCATGGGCGCGTGCTGTGCCGCTGGGCTCGGTGGGTGTTCTGCAGGCCATGCGACGAAGACCGGGGCGCTATGGGCGTAGTGAAGATCAAAGCCCATGTGCGCGAAGTAGGACTGACCCGTGTTGTCTGAGGGCATCCCGTTCGCCGCATCCGCGCCGTCGATGATCCCCATGTGGACGTCGCGCAGTGCGTGCTCCGCCGCGAACAAGGGGTCAACACCGGAAGTGCCCTGGGCAGCGTACTGCGATACCTGGTGGAACTGCATCGGATTGTTGTGGGGTACGTAGTCCAGGTGGCCGGCTGTGGAAGGAGGCAGGTTCGGAGCATCGTTGCTCGGTTTGTCCAAGCTGGGGCTGCCATGGGATGAAGACGAGCTGCCAAAGTCCGCCAAGAGGTTGAGCCCGCTGAACTGATCACTGTTCATGGAGCCGCTGGGCGAGATAATCGGTGGAGGCGGAGGGTCATTGGGATTTGTTAGATGCGAGGAGGCGGGTGCGTCGGTGTGGTCTTGGTGAATGGAAGGTGGTAGAGAGGACGTGTAGAAAGAGGGCTGTACATGAGAGATGTGGTTCTGGCTAGGGAGCGGTAGTGGGGCAGGGTTTATCGAGGTGGCGCTGGTAGGATGTTCAGATGGAGGTAGCTGAGCCGTAGGCTTAGGCGGTATCTGCTTCAGTTGAGCCCGTCGCGGCAATGGAGGAACTGCTTTCGCCCCAGGCTTCTGGGCAGCAGTAGTAGGCACAGTGGCGCTGGCCGTCGTGGGAGAAGGCGGATCCCTTGAGCTGGATCCCAGGAGGGCCCGGAGGGCAACAAGAAACAACGCAGCTGGCATCTTTGGCAGATTACCAATGTCGACGCACGTGGAAGGGAAATAAGGCTCGAGCTCTGCATCTGCAGGCTGGTGCACATCACTACTCCTCGACGGGCTCTCTTCAGACACATCGCTTGCACCTTCCTCCTCACGAGCGATCTGCTTTGCCGGCACCGAAGGACGTTCCTTGCCCCCCTGCTTTGCCGCGCTCTCGGGTGCCTTCTTCTTGTTCTTTGAGCCTGGGGGACGGCCGCGCCTGACCACGGGCACAGAGTGATCTGCTCTTGCTCTGGTGACGGCCTTCGTGGGAGATGCGCTCAACGAGTTTTGTTGGCGAAGGCGCCGTCCAGACGGCGGTATCGACGGGGACACCGATACGTTCATGAGGTCTGCGTTGTTCGAGGTCGCCTGGTTGAGCATCGCGCCCAGCTCTGCAGCGTAGTCGATCTCGGCAGGACGAGCCTGCAAAGCCTGCACGTCGCGCGCGGGCTTGTACAGCTCCCGCGGCCGATCAGACGGCAGCGACGGGACCTGCACGAAAGCCCGTGCGCGGTCGAGGCGCCGTCGTTTATTGGGAACGGTGCGCGAAAAGATCGGAGAGCTGTCGAGGCTGCTCAACGGGCTTAAGCTCGACAAGAAAACAGCGCTATGAGGTTCGGGCTGCCGGTTCGAAGTGGACATGACGTTGCTCAGACCACTTCCGCCCGCTTGCGGACTCGTCGTCAGCTGGATGTAATCATTGAACGCTTCAACGAACGACTCGTGTGGACTGGCGCTCTGCCCGCTCTGAGCGGGCGACGGGTCGGGCGGCGCACTCTCTCGTGCCTGCAGGGACGGCTGCACCACGATCGCTCAGTTCACGCGTCCGCAATGCGGCATCAGGAACACATACCGACGGAGAGACGTAGTACTGCTGCGCCGCCTCCAAAAACTCGTCCGAATACGAGCCTATCGCCACCTTCGCGATGTGCTCCCAGCTAGGTGGAGGAGTGCCTGATGCCGATGTGCGTGACACTGCGGTAGTGCCCGTGGAACCTCTAGGGTGTGACTTTGGATGACGGTAAGCTGCGCGCACGGGTGAGAGGAAGAGAGTATGCTCACCGCTATTGGTTTACTGCGTTGTGTGGAACCCGCATGCTGGGAAGGGGTGGAGATGACATACACGGAGACCGAGCTGTCATTATCTGTGTCGCCGTCTGCATCAAGCAGAGATTCGTCGCCCTCGTCACCCGCCGATCTGCTCGGGTCCCCGGCTGCTGCCACGATGGGCGAGCGAGCTACGGAGATGCTACGAGGGCGTGGAGCCGTGGTGAGTACAGGCGAAGTCTGTGCAAATGAGATGTCCACGGCGAGATTGAACGTGTACGATGGTGCAGGGCGCGAGTGGTAGATCGAGGGCATTGGTGCATGTGCTTCTCTCGCCATGGAGGGTGGAATGTGTTCGCGTTCGCTCACCTGCCCGCGACGTCTGTAAATTAGATTCGCCTCGAGGGATGTGAGATCTCTTACATAGTCTGGTTCTGGGGTGAAAAGTGGGCTTTGGCGGGGAGGCGACTGCGAGTGGAGGACCTGGTAGCAGCGACCCAAAGCGCGCGACGGCGCGATCAAGAGGAGCAGTCAACTTGCCGTTCACACAACCTTCCGACCTCACAAACACTGACCTTCTTCGACGCGTCCTGGTGCCTATCTGCTATGCCTGCGCGAGGAGCGTCACCGCGCATGTTGGGCGTTCCGCGCATCTGCTCCGTCGTGAAGCTCCCCGGGGCAGATCCAGACCCAGACGGTTGCGGTGGTGCGAGAAAGGTGTCCTCGAGCGAGTCAAAGCCAAGAGTGCCCTGTGCGCTGCCGGTGCCAGCAGCGCCAGCAGGAGCGTGTGCACGAGCCGACGTCGAAGGGAAGTCGCTCTCCAAACGGGGCGCAGGCGACCCTGAGGGCGAGGGCGGAGCCGCAGTCGGCTCGCGCGAGGTGTTGCCTGTCTGGGAGCCCGATGCGGAGAGGCCGCCGTCCCAGTTGGCGAGCTCGGAGTAGACTATGCCAGACATGGGGTCATAGATGCGCTCGGTGAGGAGAGGGAGGGCGGGGCAGAGGTCGAGGGATGTCGCGGTGGCTGGAGGGTCGAGAGGAACAACTTGTTACTTAACACGCGACGCGGTCGCGCCAGTCATGTAAGCGCCCGTCGCGTCCTGTGTTACGGCGCTGTACATGCCTCCAGTGAGGCCACCGGTACCTACTACTACATACAACTGTTTTCAAGGCAGGCGGCTTGTAGTGTTTAACTCCAACGTCCATGACACAAGACAGACATAGCGACCTCAGTCACGCAGAACCGATGTGGGCGTGGTACTTTCAGCCGACCGACAGCTGTATTCCAACAAGACGCGTATGCAGCGGGGACATTGCCATGCCTTTGCTTTATTCGTAGAAAGTGAGATAGATGCATCAAGGAGAGGCAGGAATCGATGGTAACAACAGCGACGCACAACCTAAGTTCGACAGTGGGAATGGGAGGGGGTAATACAGGTTGAACAGAATGACGATTATAACTTCGCTTTTACGTTCCAGCAGGGGGCAGAGGAGCAGAGGCACAGAGAGAAGGGCGCAATATCGGGACGTTGTACGTGAAGCCGAACGTGAACGTGACCGTGAAGTATCAAAACCATGTTGTCGAGCAAGGCAAAAAAAGTGGACGGAAATCAGAAATGATGATGGATGAGGATCGATGATGATGATGGGAGTGTGAAGACGCAGCGGTTGGCGTTGCAATCACTGCTGCTTGCACTCCTCGGGATTGGAGCTTGCGGTTGCGCCCGCACCACGGCCCTTTGGCGGTGCGCGTCTCCTCGCAGGAATGTCCGCGTCCGAATCCGAATCCTACAGCGATTGGCGTCAGGGGCGCACAGCGAAGCAAGAAGACGGATACAAACATACATCCTCGTCAAACTCCTCCTCATCGTCATCATCGTCCTCGATGTCCTCGAAGTCGTCGTCATCGTCAAAGTCCTCATACTCGAGGGCCTTGCCGGTGAAGTAGTCGATCGCACGGGGGATGATCTGGGGATACGGAGATTAGACGTTGAAATGCAAGATTTGGATGTAGACTCACCTTCTCCTTGAGATCCTCGCCGAGCTGGTAGTCCATCTCGAGCTTCTCCTCAATCTCCTCGAGCTCATCCTCATCGATATCGCCAGCCTCAATCATCTCTTCTGAGGGGGGCTGAGGAGGGTTGAAGAAGTTGAAGAACGACGCGGCAGGACGCGCTTTCCTGACCAGACGCGTGCGGTTCGTGTCTACGAAGCAAGCCTCATGAGGGTCGTGCGATCGCTTGCATCAACAATACACACTCACTCTTGTTGCGCTGCTTCTTGACCTCAAACTCTTTCGTCAAATCCTTGTCCTCCTTCCACTTGATCTCCGTGCCGATGGCATGATCGTACATGAAGTCCCCAGTGTAGCCGACCTCCTCCTGGTAGAGGTAGGTCTTTTCGAGCACCTCATTCTCAAAGAATTCGTTGGGCGCAAAGAAGAAGCGGAGCTTGAAGCCGGGCTTTGACTCCGTCGTAGGGAGGTACTCAATACGAATATCGGTGAGGCTCTTCAACGCATCCGCATCACGCTCCGTAATGATGTCCGAGAAGCCGACGTGTGTCCGGAGCGCGGTAAGCCAGAACTCGGGGATGCCGCTAGACGCGGGAGGAACGTCCTTGGGCAATGGGGTGTAATCCGGATCCTCCTTGATCGACTGCTGCTCACCAGCCTCGATCTCCTCGGGGGTCGGTTGTGCCGTACCAGTGATGATCTCCTGACGGCGGTCATACAACGGCTTTTGAAGGTCGAGGTACTGTAGATCACACCGCAGTTAGCATTCATATTCACATAGAACGAGTTTGGATGAGCGAGATGCATAGGAACGCGCGTTTCATGTCGAGACACATTGTCCAAATGGCACAACCGCAAGAAGATCACCTATCGGCCCTCGACGGAAAGTCCCTCGGCTATCAAGAGCCGACAGAAGGCAGACGTCCCATCTGAGATCGGACTATGCAATGGCGTATGTGAGCGAGTATGACACTCGCGCCCATGAATCGGAACCACCTGCGATGTCTTACTGCACGGTAAGACACCGCGGCATGGTCCCACTCATAGCATACTGCTATTCAGGCAGACTTTGGACGACAGTGGTCGACTCAGTGCCATGGTCATCGCATCGTTTCTCTCGATCGTGTCCATATCTCAGACGCGAAACAAGAAGCGACACTTGGTGGATCTGCTCTGTGAGCTCTGATAGGCAGAGCCACGGCAGGATGGCGCGCAGAGCATCTCCGCAGGTACAAGGAAACGACCCAACGGACACATGGATCTGCACACACCTTCTTCTCGAGCTCGAGGCATTCACGCTTGTACTGGTTCTGCAGCTCGATCTGCTTCGCCTGAACCCCTTTCAGAGCCTCGACGTTCTTCTTGACCTCGACGGGGAGGCTCTCGACGTAGCCGGAGCTCTTTCCAATGAGGCCGGAGAGCTTGCCGTGCACGAGGCCGAGCATGGCCTGCTGGATGTTGCCGGAGGGGGCGGTCTCCTCCTCCTCCTGCTCGTTATCCTCCGTGATGTCGGGCACGGTCGGGCGCGAGAGGCCGGCGGCGATGGGGGCGTGGGTGAGGGGGGTGTTTTGCGGGGTGGGCGCGGTGGGGTCGACCTGGTTGATGGGGATGTGCGAGGACATGGTTGTGCGGGAGGGCGGGGACGATGTGGAGGTAGGGAACAAAGATCTGGACGGGCGAGGGCGAGGAGGAGGAGGAGGAGGAAAGTGCGGAGGCTGCAAAAAGCTGCTTGTCGGAGTTCCAATCCGCCCAGGCGTACTTACCGTGTATGTCGCGCGCCTAACCACTGTCCACGCCTCGACCCCAGCCATCGAAATCCGACATATCGATCTCCATGCAGACGGGCAATCAGCCACTCATCTTTTGCTCTCGTTTGCTACACAAGTATGTTGTACGTCCTACATTGATCGCAATATTGTCCGGATATTCTGTGCGAGCCAGGTACCATCGCAGCTCCTCGCCTCCACCCTCTGCCCAAGTCGCGACATCCTCAGCACTCACACCCGCTCGAATACGTACAAGTACGCGAGCTTCTTCAGCTCCCGCACGCTCTCCCCGTCCGCCTTCACCACCTTCTCGTCGTTGAACAGCACCCACCCCTCCTCCGTCCGGATGTGCGCGACGTAGTGTCCAGAGTGCACCGACGGGCCCTTGTGCGAGATGAACGACTTCAGCCGGTACCGCGCCGGCAGCTCCGACGAGCCTCCCGGCACCTTCTGCTGCTGGCTGCTGCCACTCACGGAGCCCGTGGGCGCATCTTCTCCGGTGTCGTCAGGGTGCGAGAACAGCCATTCGACCGCGCGCTCGGCGTTGCCGCCCTGCGAAGCGTCGCTCGTTCGTTAGTCTATATGGCGTGTCCGCGGGAGCGACTAGATAACCTACAGTCTCACGGAGCGCCTTCCGCGCTTGCGCAGGCGTGAAGCCCATGTCCGCGAGCATGCTGACCTGCTCCGCAGACGGCTCGGGCGCGCCGGTGCCACCGGAAGACGCAGGCTGGATGGGTGCGTCGATGTCTGCGACGATCGTTGATGAGTTGACGCGAAGCGGGCCGCATGTATAGGGATCGTGGACTTACCGGGATCCTCCATGTGTGCAAAGAGCCATTCCATCGCGGCTTCGGCGTCGTTGTTGCCTGTGGCGAGCAGCGCCTTCTGGCAGCGAATGGTAGGGAAGCCCATAGCTTCCAGTTGAGCCATCGCGGCCTCGTTGAACTGCGGCAAGCCTGGAGCAGCTACGGCAGGGTGTTATCAAGTGGAGACTAGAGCTTGATTGAGATGCACGAACCTGCTTCGTCGTTTGGCAACTCGGTTTCGCCGGGCTGAAGACCACGCCCAAGGTACTCGTCGAGCTGCACCTCGTCGCACTCGGGTAGAATGACAGGGATGTCTGAAAGAGCTCGTCAGAGCTGATGTAATATAGCCTCTCTCGGAGTCAAGATGTGCGCCGCACCGAGCTTCGCGGGAACCCAGTTGACCAGCTGGAACTTCTTCGCGTGGATCACCAGCACCTGCGGGAAGGTCGCGAACCTCGATCGCCTATGGAAGCAAACGTCGTCAACATCTGGGCGGCACCACGCCAAATAGGCATCGGTGCGGTGGACTTACTTGGTCGCGATGACTTTCTTCTGGCACGCTGGGCATTGGTACTCCAGCGCCTCCGTCCCTGTCACGATATCGAGACACTCCTTCAGCTGCACATCCTCATACAGCATCTTCCCCTCCGCATCCTTGCCCTTCTCCCGCGCCGGTACCGGCACACTGAGCGTGTCCATCTCGTCGACCCGATACCTCACGCGCTTGCACTCCCCGCACTCAAGCCGCTGCTCCATGCCGAACTCGAACACCCGCGTCGGCTCGTTCCGCTCGTCGACCCCCGCCTTCTTCGCGTTCCGGCGCAGGACAGTGATGAGGTGCGTGAAGAACTCCTCCGCGTCCTGCTGCCTCATCGTCGCGAACTCCTCGTGGCCCTTCCCGATGAGCGACTTGAACCCGATCGGGCGCACGCCCTCCTGGAACACTGGCGTGGGCGTGTCGTGCGCGAGCGGGTTCGTCTCTTTCGGCGCGGAAGGCGAGTTGGACTGGTGCGGGCGTGGGTGGGAGTACCGGCCGGAGAGGAGGCCATCGGCGAGCTTGTGCATCTGGCAGTCCACGCAGTTGGCTGGCAGTGTCTCATGACACGTCTCCCAGTGGGTCGCTGCGGTAGGGTAGTACCGCTGACGGAAGGCGGGCAAGGAGAAGAGTGTCTGTACGACAGACGCCATGTAGCAGCTTCGGAAAATGTAAGCTAATTACCCCCGGCCTACGAGCTTTCGATACACGTACCTATTGCCGAGGTTAGACAGTCCAGTCAAGCCAGGCCCGAAGACAGGCTCCAGCGCCTTTCCATCCTCTCCTGTCAAGGAGAAGTCGAATTTGAGGTTTTGCTCGATTTGCTGTACAGAACGCGTGATTGGCGTTGATATTGTACGTCATCAGGAAGAAACCTACCAGCTCGGTCATAGATTTCTCTGTCTTGGTCTGCGTTTGCACATTGATGCCGAACGTAGCGAGGTGCCTCGCAAGATCAGGATCGACCTTTGAGTCGTTGCATACGTAGCAGTAGACGTCTGGGGGAAATCAGCCTGCATGTCTGCACAACGACAGTGCTAGACATACCCGCGTTGCCTTCGGGTGTGATGGTGCCGAGTTTGACGCTGACGGGATGGCGAGTCTCTTCATAATGCTGCAAACCATGGCCGTTTCCTCCAAGGCCGCCGAACTGCTGACGGCCGCATCCCAACGAGCCGCACGTCAAACACAACCAGAGGTTCTCCTTCAGGTCACATTTCGTGCAATGTGCGAGTCCTGAGAAGGTCGTCAATGTCGCACACACGAAATGAGGACTCATCAAACCGGACGCACCTGACGCAGCGATCGCGCCCATGGCCTGCTGCTCGAGCATGAGCGTATGCTCGCACGCGGTGATTTCTTCTTCCCAAGCCTTGACCTCGGACTGGCGCGCAGAGGACATGGAAGACATGACGCCGTCGATGATAGACTTGACGTGCGGGTCATTCGACGCGTCCGGGATCTCAAGTCCGTTCTCGGGATCGCACTTCCAGCATTTCAAGACGGTCTTGTATTCGTACTTGTCCTCCTCGCGCTCCTCCACGATGGCAAGCTTTTTCATCTTTGCCGGAGGCTCTTCCTCGTCGGTCTGTTACAATGCACTCAATGACTGTGGCGACGAAGGGTGATCAAGATCCAGGCGTACGCGGTTCGCAGAGGGTCTCAGCTTTCGCTTGACGTTCAGGGTGAAGGTATGCCCAGTCTTCGCGACATGGGTACGAGCATGATGCCTGTCTTTGTCGAGACACCCTCCGTTGAAGCAGGTCAAGCAGACGTCGATGCCGAGAGGGCTATCCTGTAGGTACGGTGAGCAGATGCGTTGTGCCACTTTGCCGCAGCTGGAACGCACTTGATTGTCGAAGCACTGGGTGCACTCCTCCCGATGCACAGATTGAGAGAGCCTGGGAGGCTGAAGACGGGCGATGTCCGTGATGTGGCTGCACGACATTATGATGCCTTGTGAATTTCTATGCTCGCAGGGATTCTGAAGTCAGCTACTAGGGTTGGTCCATCGGTATCTGGCAAGTCGGTGAGATCGATGTCTGAGATCTTACTTTGAGTGATTTGTGCGTCAAAGAGACTACCAAACTATAACTCTTGCAAGTACAGTTCCACTGCAGCTCAATCAAGGTGTTCTTGCGGTTCTGTCGCGGTAGGTGGCGGGTAGTCAACACACGTCGAGAGAAAGAGAGGCTTTGCAAAGCGTAGGTAAGTAGAAGCGGGGTAAGGAGAGGACGCGTAGGCGCCCATGGTCGCGATCGGACGGGCGTCTATCTAATCAGCGCCTCCCAAAATTTGGACTGAACGTCGCGGAGAACGAGAACGAGCCTCAGTCCCTCACCGTCCTCTCTCCCGTCCTCTACCTCCATCTCCCTCTTTCCTCCTTTCACGTACTTAAAAATGGCAGCTCAGCCTAACGGAACTGCCGAGGCCCCTATCGAGGTCTCTTCTCTGCCCACCGTTGTCGGCATCAACTTTGGCAACTCGTACGCGTCGATCGCCGTCCTCAGCAAGGTTCGGACGCAGTTGGGCTGATTCCGTCTTGCGCACGATGCTGACGATTTGAATGCAGGAGGGTGGTGCGGACTGCATCGCAAATGAAGATGGCGAGCGTCAGATTGCCTGTGCCATCGCGTTCCATGGCGAGGAGATGGTGAGTAGTTGACTTACAGCTCGCGGGAGGACAAAGTACTGAAATCGGGAGTAGTACATCGGCAACCAGGCGAAGCAACAGCTCGTGAAGAACTCCCAAAACACCATCACTGGTTTCCGCAATCTCCTCGGCAAGAAGTGAGTGCCCTCTTTGTGCATTGTTCCCACAATTTCTGACAGTAGAGCTCAGGTTCTCTGAAATTTCTGCCAACGCCTCCTCTACATCCGCCCCGGTCATTCAGCACCCTGAGATTCCTGATGAGCCTGCATACAAGGTTCAGATCCTCCAGCCAGCCCCTTCGCCTCTCCCCACCACCGCGACGAACACCCCGGCTGTTTCGAAAACGGCCACCCCGCGCTCCGAGCCCGTCCCCGCTGACCGTTACCTGACCGTTTCCGAGGTCACCACGATTTTCCTCAAGTCTCTCATCAAGTCCGCCGAGGACTTCTTGGGCAAGAAGGTCCAGGGCGCCGTGATCACCATCCCCACCTGGTTCGAGCAGGCGCAGAAGGACGCGCTCGAGAAGGCTGCCAACGATGCTGGCATCATCGTCCTCCAACTGCTCGAAGAGGCAGGCGCTGCCACCGTCTGCACGACGTCTGGTCCCGTCCCCGAGGGTCTGAGCGTCGACCGCACGCAGCTTATTGTCGATCTCGGTGCCTCTGGTCTCTCGCTCTCGCTCCTTTCCCTCCGCGACGGCCTCGCTCACTCGCTCGCGACCCTCTCCGATCACACTGTCGGTGGTGACGCGATCGACGACAAGCTCGTCAAGTTCTTCGCGAAGGAGTTCACGAAGAAGACCAAGACGCCATTGAACGTCTGCCCTGCGACCGACGCGCAGGACCGTCGTGCCGAGGCGAAGCTCCGCCTCGCCCTCGAGCACACCAAGCGCACCATCTCCGCCTCGCCCGGCGCCGCGACGTGCTCCGTCGAGTCCCTCAAGGACGGCCTCGACTTCACCGCCACCATCACGCGTCTCCGGTTCGACATGGAGGTGCGCTCCATCTACGACCACGTCTACGCGAAGGTCAAGGAACTCGTTTCCGCTGCCGGCCTGGACCTGTACGACGTCGACGAGATTGTCTACGTCGGCGGCTCCGCGAGCCTGCCCGGGCTGGACGAGTCCCTCACTCTCGGCTTTGCCGAGTCCGTCGTGACGCCGTTCAAGCAGGGCACCGTCGTCGGTGGCGGTGCTGGTGACCCGACGACGATCCTCTCCCGCGGCGCCGCGCTGCAGGCGAAGATCCTCATCCAGCTCGGCGAGAGCACGGAGGAGGAGCGCGAGGTCAAGGCGTCGTTCACCCACGGGCACCAGTACACCCAGGCGAAGGCGACGTCGAAGACGATCGGTCTGCTGTTCCCCGAGGAGAACGCGGGCGAGGGCTCGCTCGGTGGACAATGGATCCCTGTTGTCCTGAGGGAGACGCCGGTGCCCGCGCGTCGCATTGTCGCGTTCGATGTCGACTTGGGCGAGGGTGAGGGCGAGAAGAAGGTTGGCTTCGAGGTTTGGGAGGCGAAGGAGGGCGTGAAGATCGAGAAGGTCAAGCCGCCCAAGGTCGAGGACGAGGAGGGCGCACCGGAGGATGGCGAGGAAGAGGAGGAGGAAGAGGAGGAGGAGGTGAAGGAGAAGACGGTCGAGAAGGAGAGCCTTTTGACCGCGCTATCGTTTGCCGCGCAGCACGCGCAACAAAAGAACGGTCGCTGGACTACGCGACTAGAGGTCACGATGAAGGTGGGCGAAGACGGCGCGCTCGAGGTGAGCGCGTGCGAGGTCGGTGCGTCGGCGAAGGGCGAGAAGGTCGTCGCGACCGTGCCTGCACCGTGATCTCTTCTTCTGCTTTGTATCACACAATTGGGACCCTTCATAGAGCTGCAATGATATGTACTCATAAACACTACAGCTGTCGACGTCAGTGGCATTCAGACCGTCAGCATGCGAACCGCGATAAACATACTGCCACACGCGGTAAGGCGGAGCTCCGTATTCACATGACGAACTCATATAGCCTCGCAGCTTGAACGCCACCAGTGGTGCGCTGCTAACTCTGACTGCCACTGACTCTCCCAGGCAGGTTGCATCAGCATGGCTAACCCGTTGCACGGAGTGGAGGCGTATGTCTTCGATGTCTTTGGCACGGTCGTCGACTGGTACGGCAGTGTGACCAGACAAGTTGCAGAACTTGGGGGCTCTCAGAGCGAAGGTCAGTCCTGGGACCAGAAACTCACCATTGTCGCCAGTTATTCAAATCGTACCTAACCCTTGACATCCGAATTGACAATGCATCACAGACTGGGGAAGCTTCGCAGAGGAATGGAGGCAAGGGTATCGAGAGTATACGTAGGTATCGTTGTTGATTCGGTGTCATTTTGTTCTTATTGATTCGCCTGATCGCCGCAGTGCCCGGGTGGCGAACGGAGGTAAAGGATCCACCAACGTCGACATAATGCATCGGGAGGTACGTTGACAATCAGACCTTGTGCTTACTGCTTCCCAGATGGTACACTTGACTCTGCTTCGCGACTCGACAATTGTAGATCCTCGACGGCATGCTGGAGTCTCCACGATGGAAACACCTCGCGCCCGACTGGGATGATGCCAAGAGACAGGAAGCTGTTTACTTTTGGCATAAGCTCGACGGTGAGCAGTCCCAAGGAACTCAGTACCAGCCGCGTCTCAATTGCGTACATGCCATATACAGGGTGGCCCGATAGTAGCAATGGTCTCCGCCGTATGAAGGAGAAGGCCATCATCGGCACGTTGTCGAATGGCAGCGTGCGGCTGCTTGTGAACATGGTGACGTCGCTCGCGATAGTATCGGGCCACAATGCTCTGACACATTCGAAACCCACTCATACGCAGGCAAAGCACGCGAATCTCCCTTGGGACGTCGTCTTTTCCGGCGAACTTCTCGGATCGTACAAGCCGTCAGTCTTCCCACAGACACCGCACATACATTTCATTCACCTCCAGCAGGGACCCGAAGGTATACCTTGGCGCGATCCATTATCTTGGGGCACCAGCCGAGAAGTGTGCTATGGTCGCTGCGCACATACATGATCTTCGTGCCGCGGCAAAGCATGGGATGAAGACAGTCTACGTGCGTCGGCCTACGGAAGATCGGAATCTAAGACAGCACGTGAAGAGTAAAGCAGAGGGTGGAGAGGTGGATATCGTCGTCGACTCGTTTGACGACTTAGCTGCGGCGATGTAGCTGTAGAAGCGTGAGTATCTTGGTCCACCGGCTACGGAATGGCCCTTCAATGAATGCATCGCATATGGTCACAGGTTACACGGTGATTACAAGGGGAAATGGCGTCCGCCGCTCATGATCGTGTTAACAATCTCTGGTAGATCTGGTGCGAGTTGATTCAAGACGAGCGCCACCGAATGGCGGTCCTGCAACCTCAATGGGTAATGGTAGTGTTGGTATGTGCGGTTCAAGTATAGTGTCAATGAGCAGTAGATGAGCACCCGCTGCGCGATGCTGAGTGGGAGGACGATTCGTGGAAGGAATAGCAGCCTCGCGCCTAGGGCGAAGGGAGTAATGACAAGAAACGCGCGAAAGAATCGCCAAGGAGCAAGCTGATCACAAGTCAGACGTTGTGCCCAGGCCTCTATGAGTCGCAAACGTGCTCACCGCAGACAGCTTGCCGTCACTGCCTTGCATTGCATTCGCGAGGTGGGTGATCAATATATCCCAATCTCCCTTTGAGAGGGTCGGTTCGAGCTTGTGTTTCTGCACATGAAGGTACTGGTCCTTATATAGGAGGCCCCATACCAGAGGATCGGACCAAGCGTGGTTGTACCACCATACAAATTTCTGGGCGAGACTGCCGTCCTTGGGATAGTTTGTGAACTCTATCGAAACGAACTCAAGACGTTAGCATTCACAGTGGCCGGCTTTCGGCCGGGCGTTTGCTTGCAAAGGGAAGCATCTTACCCGCACGAAGCTCATCCCATGTACGAGTGGATTCGACTGTCGATTTCTCTCTGGACTTCTCCAGGAACGGACCGCCGTTGGTACGGAAACACATGGCGAGAGTTTGAATGGTACACAGGTCGCGGTCTCTGTGGGCCAGCTCCCAGTGGAGGATTGCCTCAGTGCCTATCGATACAGATACCGCCGCAAGAGCATAGATCTCCGTGATCCGCATTGGGGTAAGGGGAGGTAACCGCCGAGGTTTGTAGTAGCGATAGCGCATATGGATCAGATACCCAATCCCGACTAGAGGCAGATATAACGCAAAATTCGGCTGCAACAGAAGTGCTCAACGTGAGCCAGCCCTGCTGCAATGGAGAACCATATGCATATCGTAGGAAAGGCACCGTGTTAGGCGACGTACATTGTACAAGCGGCGACGACCCGTTCTCGCGTTCAAGTGTATGGATTGCTCTGATTGCCCGGTACTATGAGCTGGGGCCATGAGAGCCGAAGCGGTGACATCCACGTAGCTTGACGAGGATGAGTCACCGTGGACAGCAGGCTGACTGGGTTCCTTGCGAAAGATGCGACGGAACGGGTTATATGACTGGGTAGTCATGATTGGGGTTCAACGGCGTTCGCTCAAATCGCCTCTGCACGATTCGATGTGTCAATGGTCACTACCTTGAGACCGAAATTCTGCAAGCGTACTTACCTGGGATTCAAGTAGTATGGCAGACGATTGACGAGAGCCCTAGCTGGGGCGTCCTCAGATCAAGGTCCTTCGGAGATCTTAAGTAGTGCATGTACATGCCGGACGGACGCAATAGCGCTTCTGCCGAGAAGCCACGCAAGTATCGCGCTGGTGGCACATGGTATTCCTTTCAGGGAGGATCTGCCAGAACTTAGCAAGTCCAATCGCAACTGGCTCAACAATCGCTCCAATTGTCAGCGAGGGAACCGCTGAAAAATGAATCAAGGAACCCCATTGCCACATCTAACAAGCCCACTATAGTTCAAGTGAATGAGAGGAGTGAAGACAAGACGTTACACGCGGTCGTACTCATAAAGCACTCGCGTGGTATGTATACACTATGACGACATGGTGTGGGTAGGATACAAGACATTGACAATGCCGGCGTAACTCTGTCGATGGTACGCATGAGGTTCCGGCATGAGGGAGCCTCAGAAAGAGAGATTTACATGGCTATATCGTAGTAGCACAAACACGACCTACCTGTCAGACTCAGAGACGAGGTCCAAAGCCTCAAGCCCTCAAGCTTAAGGCATACCGCCCAACAGCCGCTCCGACCTCAGGCGCTCGATACCAATCGCAATACACCCCGCGGGAACCTCCGTCTGCGGAGTCTCCCAGTCCTTCACTGTCACCTTCGCGCGACAGACGAAGGTGCGATGCCCCGCTCGCATCAGCAGGCGCACAGGAACAGGTACCCAGAATCGCACTTCCCACTGGGCCGGTCCGTCCGGGTTACCAGGAAGCAGCCGCACGTCCGTCTCGACGACGATGCCATGCGCAGGATCTAGCGTCGGGACGCCCGACGGACCCTTGCTTGCCGCGGATACACGGTGCCGGTTGTACGTCGCTTGCCATTCGTGTTTGGTGCGAGACGGATGGGGATCGAAGGTGTGTGGGTCGGAGCGCGGCTCGTCGACCGTGTGGAACTGAATGGAGAAGTCATGGATGCTGTGCCTTGGGTAGAAGTAGCACGCGGGCTTGGCATCGCGAACGACTAGCTTGCAGGACCACGCGTATATGTCACTGCAATACGAAGTCGTCAACATTGCGGGTATTCTGAAGGTAGAAGATACTCACGTCTCCTTGCCATCCCATATAGTCGTATGCCGTTCATCGGGAACCATGTCCACCGAAAACCGCCGCAAGACGTCGGACTGGGTGACAGGTGTGAATATTGACTTTGGCACAGTCCTGCCGCGTTCCCGCTCTTCCCTATCTCGTGCGATCGCTTGCAGTACCTCGTCGAGGAGGTCCTGCGCCCTCGCCCCATTCCCTTGCGCAGCACTTGCAGTCTGCTTCAACTGCACGCTTCCTTGCCAGCTCACTGGGAGTTTGAACGGATCGTTCTTCAATCTTGAGGCGGGCGTCGGGGGTGCTTGACGCGCGAGCTTCATGCGGAACTCATCCTGTGCTCGCGCGTCCGCCTCCTTGTTGGTCTCGATCACTGCCTTCGCAGCGTTCTGGATCGCGCTCATGCGTCGCGTGTCGACAAGTGGCGGGGCGGGTAGTGGCTTGAACGCGCGCGCCGACTTTGCTGAGATGCGGGCGGTGGGATCGGACTTCCGCCGTGGATTAGCAGGACGAGCATGTGGAGACCCGGCGGGGTGTGTGGGGGATGAGGCGACGGGGGTAGAATAGATTACATCGACAGGGGTGATCTGGTCCATCCACACGTTCTCGACGTCGTCGGATGTCTTAGAGCGTCGAAGAGCTACCATGGTATGAGGCGGTTCCTCGTCGGCAAACGTGACAGTCTTCTTGTGCGTTGGGCGTGAGTTCTGACCAGCAGGGGTGGTGTTGGAAGATTCTGAGGAGGAAGGGTTAAGTCGGACGGTCTTCTGGGCGTCCTTCTTATCCACCCTACCTCGCGACGGCATGTTCAAAGAAGGAGAAGGTTCGGAATGGGCGCGATTGTGCTGCCTCGCTGGCCGAAGCGTCGCTTTGGCACTGTGGCTAATACGCGGGAACAAAAGGCCTTTGCCTACAGGCACGGCAGGCGAAGAACGCGATGGGTCCGATTCTGATGCCGTCTTCTTCAATGCGCTCTTGAGCGGATGCGCATGTGCCAAAGGACGAACAGGCCGCGTTGGAATTGCGCCATCGGCGGAGACGTCGGAGTCGAGACGTGGACGGGAAGTGGCTCTCCTGTCCTCCCCATGTGCATCTGAATTCTCAGGGGCGTCGTCGGAATCGAGGGATGCCTCTCGGTAATCGCGTTTCCTACGAGGAGGGTGGGCAGAGAGTGCGTCGAAACCGCTGTGCGAGGTTGGCACACGTCTCTCGAGGGGCATAGGACGTGAGATGGTTGGGCGCGTTGATGGAGCAAACTCTTTTGGCTTGGATCCGAACAGGCTCAAGAGCTTGCCGCTCACGGAGACGCGGCGGCGGCGAGTGTATTGCGAGTCCAAGGATGCAGCTGTCAGCTCAGAGCTGTCTGAGTGCTGCAACGTCGATGTCATGAGTAAGATGGTGGAGGTTAGAGACCAGAATGTTGTGGGGGTGCCAGTGAAGCGTGCGCACGGAGCAGAGGTCAGAAGTAGCCGCTCTGGGTTCGAAAGCTGTTGCCTTAGCCAAAGTCAGTCACGCCAATGAGTCGTGCCAACGTGGCGGGAAGCAAGTAACAGAGCTGCTGGAGGGCGCCCTTGAACCGAGGCCGAGGGCGTATGGTGGCTGTCAAGGTCGTGTGTCGCGATGGGCTTTGTGGCTGAAGACAATGGCCATCAGGTGCTTCGAGATAATGTCTTGAATCGGCGAACAATGACCTGCGCACAACGATCATGAACGCTGCCGTCCATGTGATATAGTTGAGACTGGACACTGTAATGATACAGCGCTTTCGAGATCACCTCATTCACTAAACACCATGAAGGACAGCTTTGGTGTATATGTCGCAACCCTATGTGGTCAAGACCATAATCACTGAATCTGGGATCAGCGTTGTTCGCACTTCGAAGCTACGGAAAACACAGGGGGCGAGAATGGTCAAACCTGTATCTTAGACGGTCTTGCGAGTGTTGTTCAAAAGCTCCGGATCCGGCTTCGCAGCCTTTGCTAGTCTATCCGACACCCATGAAGCATTCTTTTTCTGGGCAGGTATTGAGGCAGTTGGCGGGTAAGTATGATTCAAGTTACCCTGCCAGTGATCGAATCTCTGCAATTCAAGCCTCAGTTTTTCTCTGAATTAGGTGGCGCAAGACAGCGATTATTACTCACCTAATAGATATATCATACAGTGACCATGGACCGCCGATGATGAAATCCATGGCTCCGAATTGGCAGAAGTACTCGCGTATGGGGGGATCCCGTGGACAATAGTCTTAAGAACTTCGAGCGAAGGCTTGGGTGCGCTTACTTGGGGTTAGAACATTTGTTCTAATCTCGGACTATTGCTTTGATTTCGGAGATTGAACTCAGAACAGAGTTTCGACTTCGAGTTTCGATTTCGAGCGGGCGTCTAATGCGGGCGCTACGGAGGGGCTTCACTGCATTCACCCTCCACGGCCGGCCACTCCGAAGCCATATACCAGTTATCGTCGTTCTACATACAGAGACTCTTCTTCCAGCTACTCTCGTGTGGGGAACATGTGTTGTGTAATATACTGAGGAGGAACTGTGCTAGTATGAGGGCAGCACCCGCAAGCGGGCATGCATTGACATAATGCTTACTAGAGTAGTAGGACTTTCTTACTACTCCTTCGGGCAACTCGCAGGATCATATATGCATTGCTGGGCTTAGTCCACTGCAGGTATCGTCATAAGCTTCTTAACATCAATGGCAAGGCATAGCATTAGAATGTACTGTATGTGGTAAACAATGCTTATTATGTCCATTGGCAGTTATTAGTACTGGGCCTCCGTGGACTATTCAGCCGTACTTATACTGTCTGGCCTCAGCGCCGAGAGAGCAGACCCGGGCCGGTTTGAAGTGGGCGTTCGAGAACGAAACTCAATATTCAAATCAAACTCCGAAAGCGAGAGTCTGCTAGGAAGCTCAAGTCGTTCCTCCAAGTCGATATGCGAAACCCAAGTCATCGTTTGAAGTGCTTTTCCTTTTGTCCACGGGATCCCCCCATACTCGCGAGGCCACTTCATGATGACGTTCAGGTGTTCGACGTGAAGGTTGTACGGAATTGGCGGCAATTCCCGCGCTACTGTACTTCAGGACTAGTACATACATGGGCGCCTTTCAACCAGTGTGTCTCCTTCCTCCTCGACTGTGGCACTGTGCGCTGCTCGGGATTCAAGACACTCGTTCCACGTACGAACGTCTCTACGGGAACGAACTATGAACAGACAGTGTATGAGCAGCCACTATGCCATGTCAAAATTTGATGGGTATTGCTATATGCGAAGTAGGGCTCGCTTGCAGCTCGCACCCCGGCCTTAATATCGTCGCGCGCGCGGCGATGTCTTGCCTGCCTAGGAGCCACTCGACAGAAACCAACGAATAGTGGTCTCTTAGGCCTTGTTCCAAGGCACGTATCCCATTGTCTCAGATTCGGCGGTAGACACACACACTGACTTGTCACTACGTAGAGCTATGAGTAACGCCGGTCTGCCACACCTTTCATTGAGTGCAGACCGTACGCGTGCATCGCTATAATGTGCGAACCATTGTACGCGAGCTCCTGAAGGGATATCTAAATTTCTCGCACGAGAAAGCGCCTGACGCGGGGTCTTTCCTGTGGAAGATACCATGTAACCTACGATTGCGCGGGAGTACACATACTGAATACCCGAGGAGCAGACCGTTCATGGGTCAATCCCATGGCCGCCGGATGGTCGTCACCGAAAGCGTACGATACCCCCTGTGAGTGAGGATAGTGTAGGACTCTAGCGTGTCTCCCATGCCTCCCGATTTCAACCTGGATGATAGCGGTCAGCTGAGATGCTCCCGTAGGAGGCCTCGCAGATTTCCTGGCCTATATCGGTTACCTTGGCCGATTTGGTCCTATGGGAAGGTGAGCGCACGATTCTCGTCTCGTAGCGGTAAATGCGACTGGACGCTTTCACTGCCTTGATCCTTTGTACCTAATTGCTCACACACAGTGCGTAGGGATGAATGCACTGTTTTCTATCCTTCTTGACTAGCGTAGTTGTTCTGCCGCAGAGGACCTGAAGTTCGACACAGGGCAGGTGTTTTCGAAGGTTGAGTTACTAGTCGACGACTCAGCGGATTTGTTTCGGGCCGGTACTGTTTACCCTTCCGACTAAGGAACGCCATGAAAGACCCAATAGGTCTGGTCGCCGTGGCATGCCGGGTACGTATTTGTATGATTGCTTTCAAGAAATTTTGAATTGAAGCCCTCCGACCAAGAGTCCAGGCGCGTCAGTGCATAGTACTATGTCAACCCCCGGGCAACGCTTCTCGACAGGTGTGCGGCGGTCTATCGACGCCTCACTGCGACCAGACTTCAACTCCGAACGTAAAATCAGCAATAGCCTTGAAACGTGTAGATCGCGACACTCAGAAATCCTTCGACCAGGGGACAAGATGGCCCTCGCCGTTACGACCCCCATTCCTGATGTCAACTCGTGGGATCACACTAGCCTGCTGCTGCGTCGCGAGTAAGGCTTCTCAACACTATCGCAACTTTACAAATGCCTGATCCCACCGCACTTGTTAGCAGGTTCCATTAGTCATGTCAAGAGCTAGATAGGCGGTGAATACGCAGCAGACCCAACGACGACCTCATGATCCCGTCCATCTATCACGAGTACGCCTCCTGTCTTCATCCTCCTCAAGGTGATGATGTCCTATCCCACGAAAACCTCCATTGCAGCGCGAGTTGGGCACCCTCCGATATGAGCGGCATTAAGTCAACTCAACTTCGCAGGTTCTTCCCCCGAATGTGTTCGCACTTGCTTCGTGCTACGCCAACGCTCAAGCGCTGCATGGAAGTCGGAAAACGTGCCCCTAGTGTGAGATCGCCCGGGACATCGCACCTTGAACTTACGGTCAGCAGTGATGGACTCCATACCACAATTGACGCCTCCGCCAGTGCATTCACCGTATATATCACCGTATATATAGTACCAAGGCTTTCTGAACGCTTCCTCACAACCCGAGCACACCCCTCGAACCGCCTGCACGATCTACTATGACTTTCAACAAGGACGGTATCTGTGAGTTCCGAACCAATCCTTCATCTGCTACGCGTTAGTAGGCTCATCTTCCCACCCTGGCAGATCGCATTGAGCATGCCCACGTCTCTGTGCGGATTGCCCTAGCTGCACGTATGTCCGCACGTGTGCTAGTGTAAGATGCACATGCTTACCGGCTTTCTTAATCACAGACTCTAGCGCCGATGGTAGGTCAGAGCAGCTGTGAAGGCGGGCACAAGACTATTGACTGGACCTTCGCTCAGGGACCCCGGTGATTGCTTGGAGCGTCAATGACGACTACCTCGACCATATGTGGCTCATCAAGGCTGTGGAGGGCGAGACTGACACCTACACTATCCGTAACACCGTTGGCGGATCCTACATGGACCTGAGCGGCAGTGCGTTCCATTCCCAATAGCTTTGCGCATGCTATTACTCACTGCAGCACGCATTCATGCAGGCTCTGCCGTCGACGGGACCCCCATCATTGGGTTCCACAAGACGAGCCCAGGTGAGAACCAGAAGTGGATCATCAAGAAAGAGACCTCCGGCACCGGGTTCTGGAAGTGAGTTATAGGGCGCGCCGTCATGCTTTCCCTCCTATGGGACATGTCTGATCATGGGTGTCTACCAGGATCCAAAACAAGGCAACTAAGAGTATGTCCCTGGGATGTACTCACGTTGTATTGGCGCGCTGACATGTCTTGCAGCTTTCGTCGACCTGTTGAACGGGTGTGTGCTTCTGCTGATACGACGTCCTGTGTCTATATTTTGACCTGACAACACGCACACGATGTAGTGGCAGCAGCAACGGAACGAAGATCGTCGGTTGGGAGGGCAGCTGGAACGACGGCACGTCGCTTGGACACCAGCACTGGACCTTCAGTCCCCAGAGCCTCCTTGGTCATGAGGTCCACACCATCCTCAAGGCGAACCCGTACCTTAGGCAGGACTTCAAGAGTTACAAAGCTGACGGCATGTGAGTGCCGCCTATTGTTCTCATATGGTAGAGTCATGTCTGAGCGTTCGAGCGATGTAGGTATTTGATCCTCAGCCGGGAACGCCTTCAGGAGATCTGGCGCAACTCGGGGCTTAAGAACCGGAAGTGGCGCGAGGAAATCTTTGATTGCGATGATTTCGCCTTCGGTCAGTCCAGAAATCCTGTTTGCTCTCAGCAGTGCGCAAGGGACGGAGAGCCTCATTTACTTGTCAGTGTACAAGGCCGAGGTAGCCAAGTGGGGTGATGATCAGTTCAAGGCAGACGTACGTCCCTCTCTCCCCGTAATCACGCCACATGCCAGAGGACCGATGTGGAACGCGTGGCAGGGCTTCGCCATAATATGCGGTGTCATGTTCGGCACTGGCTCCTCTGGGGGACATGCATACAATTGGATGATCAATCCCAACGACCACTCTTCGATTCTCTTCTTTGAGTGCGTACCATCTCACCCTGCGTTCGCACGCAAAACCATGCTTATCACACCGAGAAGACCCCAGAACAACAGCTTCATGGTACGAGAATCGCGTCAATCGTATAGTTGCACTTTCGCGGAGCTCACCGTAATGTCCCTAGGTTAACCCGGGATACAACGCCTACTTCGGTGTCTTCTGAAGGCTTCCACCGCAAATACCGCATCCTCGATCGGTGGTATGGGCGAATGTGTTGTCAGCATCTCCAATCGTAGTCTTCCGCTCAAACTCAACACTGAGGTCATGCCCGAAGGTCCACTATCTCATCGAATCGTAGCCCGACGTCCTGTTGTTGTACCAGTATCCGCCACATGGCTGTTTGTCTCGTTGCCTTGATTCGTTCAGGTTCCTAGTATGCAGCAGATCCAGTAGTTCGCGCTTCCTTCCATTTCTGTGTATGTTCCAATACCGTCCAAATGAAAGTCAGTAAGTCCGTCATCGGCGAAGCACACGGAGCATATACGCGCTTCCGAGCTCATGTAAGCCCTTACAATGCATAGTATCAAAGGGAACGTGGCCGATGGATTCCTGGACCATATAAACATGCTTCCCCCCCTCACCCTTGCGCTCGCTCGGAAGGTAGCTAATTGCATAGAACTCTGGCAATCTATCATGAACACTCATATGCAATCGGCTATTTCGCATGCAATTCTTCCAATTACGATGCAGTATATGGCTTCAGACTCTAGTAGGCTTACTACGTATATGCAGACACGCCCGATGTTTCGATATAAGGCGACGGCGGATGTGTAGTGAGTCCGACGATAGACTGGCAGCTGGGCCGGGAGCTCGCAGACACCTGAGTGGTGCAACGCCGACGCCATAGCTGAGATGTAGGAAGTAAGAGGCTGGAAGGTACGATGAGCAGAGGAGTGAAGCGTCCGCACGGGATGACTCGAGGTTAGAAGTAGAGAGTCACTAGCGAGACACCTTTGCACGAAGCCTGACGCCGATTGCGGGCCATCGCGGCTGTGAGACTTTGAGTGTCGTGATGGGCTTGCTGGCTGGAAACAACGGCGTCAGCGAAAAATCGCCTTGAGATGACGGACATGTCATAGCCTGAGCACCGAGACCGTTGGCGTACGTTCTATGGGCCGGGATATGGCGTAGGCTGGGCGCTGCCAGATATAGCGGTGATAGAAGCAGCTAACTTACTGTGTCACCCCAACGACAGACAAAGTCTGTCAAAATCGTCGCAAACGAAAGCAATTAAGACCCCGGTCATCACGAAGATCTGGTATGAGCATCAATATCGCTTGCCCACGAAAGTGAGCAGCTGCATGCGGGAATTGACCTCGCGAGTCTTTGATGATGTCACAGATTCATTGAAAATATTTGCTTGATAGAGATCAGGCTAAATCTTGTGCACCATCCAAATCCCTAGCAGATATCAGTGCAAGCGCGTACGCGGACGGTACGCATGTTCAAGTTTCAAGTCGCCCTGGGTTCAAGTTGCTCTATGCCAGTGGCACCAGTTCGACCCTCTGCTTTCCTTGAATTCAGGTTTCAGGAAACGCGGAGTGCCGGTTAGTACCCACCGGATAGATACATCATAAACGGCACTGGGATCGTCGACGAAAACAACAAGAAATGCAGGTGAAGACTCGGAGCACTGAAGACGACCGTCACCGTTTAGTGGGCGGCAATTTCCGGTGAGTACGTTCATGTCTATGGGCGCCTATGCAACCTTGCTCCCTGAACCCCGTTTTGATCTTGCTACCACTGCCATCTGTCACTGAACCGACCTCGGACTGCCTGACTCTGACAGAACGAGCCTGTTCGACGTAATACCGCCTCTACAAAGGAATGAGGGCTCAGAATGTGAACAGGCAACTGTCGTGCTATGCGCATTGCGGAACCCTCGCGACCCTTTCTGATCGTCGTATTATATAGTTCGATTGCGGCTCGCAGCTCGCCAGCATTGACATTATTGCGCTCACAGCTACGATGTTTGTCTAAGGATGCTTGAAAGAAGAAAAATTTAAAGGCCCTAATCACCTATGATCTTCTCATTGCCTCCTAGTTAACCTCCGAGCCATCGCTACAAGTACCGCCGGCACCGTAGACGTGCTCGATCATGCTCTCTTGCTCACGCACTTTTGCTGCATAGGGTTGTCTGCTCTGTCTCTCGTCTTCGCCGGTGTAGTAGCCCTGCCGCCGAGGGCTTGAACTTCGCCAGAGAGTTCAGGTACTTGCAGGCGACTATGCGACGCTGGACGAGAGCTCTTTGGTCAAGAGTCCAGGCTCGCTTGAGAACGGTACACTTAGAACTTTGTGTCGCTTTTCGACAGGTGCAGCACACGCCATCGACCTCTGTGATTAAGACGAGTCTGTGAGCCAAACCATCGAATCCGTGATGCCCTCAAACGCGTAGATTGCGGCACTCACACATCCTTCAAAGAGAGTATTCAATACCTATTGCCTCCACGACCCCCATTCCTGATGCCAACTAGTGGGATGTCGCCAGTCCGCTGCTCCGTCGCTTGTGAGGCTTCTCGATACTATTGCAGTTTTACAAACGTCTCACCGCTCCGCACTTGCCAGCAGGTTCCATTGGTCATGTCAAAGGCCATAAAGGCGAGTGCACCCAGCAACACCCAACCATAACCTCACCATAAGCCCCACCGTTTGTGCGCCCGAATCCTACTCTCAATCACTAGAAGCATGGTGGATTACCGAGCGCGCATCTTCCGAGTCGTCTCAGCGCTGACGAGTCAGTATCCGATATGAGCGTCATCAAATCAGCTCAAGTTCGTGCATCCTGTCGACGGACAAGCTCATTGTTGCTCCGCATCTTCTGGCATAAATTCGGCGCTGTATGGAAGTGTAAGATCCCTTAGGACATCGTACGTCAAACCTACAGTCAGCAGAGATGGGCTCTTCAACGGGAGTGACGCCTCTTCCAGTGTATTTACCATATATAAGCCACCAAGGCTGCCTGACTGTTCTCTCACAACCCACACACCTACCCTCTTCAACTGTCCGCACACTCTGCCATGACTTTCAATAAGGAGGGGATTTGTAAATTCCGCATCAACGCTTCTTCTGTTCCATGTGTCCTGACTCATCTTGCGACTTAGACCGCATCGAGCACGCCTACGTCCCTGTACGTATCGCCCTCGCCGCACGTACGTCCTTTCAATGTGCCGCTGTGCGATACAAGTGCTGACCGCCAGCTCGGTCAATCGCAGACTCTAGCGATGATGGTACGTGACGAGGACCATCTTATTGTAAACACCGTTACTCATGGAGCCCTTGTTCAGGGACCCCGGTGATTGCTTGGAGCGTCAATGACGACTACCTCGACCACATGTGGCTCATTAAGCCTGTGTCGGGAGAGACTGACACCTACACCATCCGTAACATGGTCGGCGGATCCTACATGGACCTCAGTGGCAGTGAGTTCTTATTGCATCAGCGATGTGACGCCATCCCTCAATATGATCCTCATTCATGCAGGTTCTGCTGTCGATGGGACCGCCATCATTGGGTTCCACAAGGTGCTTGGGGGAGAGAACCAGAAGTGGATCATCAAGACGGAGACCTCCGGAACCGGACACTGGAAGTGAGCTACACGGCGCGCGGGCACACTTTTCTTTCTGAGATATATCTCATCATCTTTGCTCACAGGATACAAAACAATGCGACTAAGAGTATGCCCGCCACCCACTGGATGTGACTCAGGCAGTCATTGCATGCTCACATATCTTGCAGCTTTTGTAGACTTATTGAACGGGTACGTGATTCTCCCATTCGAACTATAAATCTTGACATGTTCTAACATCGCGCGGATGATGCAGAGGCAGCAGTAACGGAACGAAGATTGTGGGATGGCAGGGCAGCTGGAACGACGGCACGTCGCTTAAACACCAGCACTGGACCTTCAGCCCTCAGAGCCTCCTTGGTCACGAAGTTCACACCATTTTGCAAGCGAACCCGTTCCTTAGGCAAGACTTCAGAAGCTACATAGCCGACGGCTTGTGAGTGCCCTATATATTCCATCGCGATAATGTATGGTCATGTCTCACTCGGGCGATGTAGGTACCTGATCCTCAGTCGGGCACGCCTTCAGGAGATCTGGCGCAACTCGTGGATCAAGAACCGGAAGTGGCGCGAGGAAGTCTTCGATTGCGATGATTTCGCGTTTGGTCAGTTCAATTTACTCGTTGGCTATCAGCAGTACGCAAAAGAGGGCGGGCCTAATCTTTCTGTCATTGGTAGCGTACAAGGCCGAGGTAGCCAGGTGGGGAGACGACCAGTTCAAAGCAGACGTACGTTTTCTTCTCTTCGAGGACACACCACAGGACAGGACTGACGATAGACTCCTGGCAGGACTTCGCCATAGTATGCGGTGTCATGTTCGGCACCAACGCGGCTGGGGGACATGCCTACAACTGGATGATCAATCCAGAGGACCACTCCTCGATCGTCTTCTTCGAGTGCGTACCATCTCGTCCTGCGTTTTTGCCTGCACACCGGTACTGACCACTCCGAGAAGACCCCAGAACAGCAACTTCATGGTGCGAGTCTCAATCGTGCAGTCCCAGTTTCCTAGACCTTACCATGCTGTATCCAGATCAACCCGGGCTACAGCGCTTACTTCGGTGTATTCTAATGGCTTCCGCCGCGAACTCCGGACCTTCGATCTGCCATATGTACCAGTACGTGATCAGCCTTTTCAGATGAAGGTGTTCAGCTCATAGTAACTGCTGAAACTGACGCACTAAGGTGAACCATCTGATCGAATCGTAGTCCGACGTCTTGTCGTTGTACATTATCCACCGCATGACGCGTTGTCTCGTTGCTGTGAGAGGTTCAGGTTTCTGATATGCGCCAGTGCGCACTTCTCTGTCTTATATCGTGTACGGTGTATGTCCCAAATTAAAACAAAATCGGCTCGATTGTGATGACCACGACCTACCCATACAGCTCGTCTGAGAGAAACAGAGCGAGCGCCGATACATCACGAGGAACACATGTTCAACAGAAGGTCTATGGTTTGCAAGGGACAATCAGCTTTTTGACCGTGCATGCAAATTCGGAGGGGTCGCATTACACCCAGGGCTGGGCCGCCTGGAAATCCTTGGCCCGCCAAACCTCATCAGAGTCAGTAGTGCTGTGGACTTTGCGAGGTGATACTCGTCAGCATTGACTCTCCGGTGAATTGCCAAGACTTGAGAGTCGAGGGTCTGAGATGTGTCTCACTGGGAGCGCGTGCGGTCGTCTCCCTTTGTGGTGGCATATCCGAACCTGAAGTATCGAAAGGAGTTCTAAGAGCCTGGTTGGCATTCTTCGACCATACCACTGCCTGTGCCAGGGGTTCCAAGTCAACACCTCAAGTTGATACCGAAAGGCAACGGTCCATCGTTGCCTCGCTCCCTCGAGGGAGAGGTCCCAAGTATTACCCTGGTGCTCGAAAACAGCGCTGTTCCAACCATTGATGGGGTCGTACATTCAGCGCAAACTTGAACACGTTGAGACGTGGCAGGCTCTCTTCATAACCCCGAACCATTGATCCACAGTACAGAACATCCCGTGATTGACTACTGCCATGTCAAGCTGATAGGCGCGTTCAGATCGAGGCTTAATCCCGAGATTACCAGCCGCTCGAGCCCCGAGTCGAACTGCCAATTGGAGCTATTTCTCAGCGGTTTGCCGTTGACGCGAATGTCCGTAGGACTAGTTCGACCAGCACCCAAGACAGTGATCTTGACCAGGCGTTGCTGTACGTCAAAGTCGCCTTGAGGACGAATGGTGAGTTCTCCCTTGCTCGCTGTCACGGTCAACGTCGTGTTCGGAGTCGGCTGCACGCTCTCCCCGTCGTCCAGGTATGCGGTACCGAACGCGTATCCGTCCGATGCCTGCGCAACGAGCAACGCAAACGGGCTCTGGCGCGTCTCCGCGATCGTGTACGCCGGGCTGTAGTACAAGAGCAGCGCGGAACCGTCGCGGATGTGGACGTTGATGTGTCCTAGCGGTGCGTCTAGCGTCGTATTCTGCGAGATCGCAGCGTCCACGACCCCGTGCGTGTACCAGTCGCGCCACTTGACGCGGCCCTGACCGGGGAAAATTCCTATAGAGGACGCGTCCATCAGAATAAGCATTAGAGCGTTTGAACCCGCGTTTGCTCACCGTCTACTGTGGACACGTTTGGCGTGAGGACCGGGGTCACCAGCAAATCCCGTCCGATCATATATTGACGATCGACGGCGAATAACTCAGGCTCGTCCGGAAACTCAAAGAAGAGAGCCCGGATGGGCGGTGTTCCGCGCATCGAAGCGTTGGCAAAGAGCGTGTACTACAAGATATGTGTGTTAGCATTAACATCAGGACACATGCGTACTAGCGTGGACGTACCCAGTACGGTAGTAAGCTATATCGGATGCTGATTGCAGTCCGAGACGCATTGGCGACGCTGTCCCACCGATACGGTTCCTGCGAAAGCGCGCTTCTAACGTTGTGGTTCCTGTAGAAGGGCATAAACGCAGATAGCTGCATCCACCGGTTACACAGCTCCTCGTCCGTGTTGCCCTGGAAGCCGCACGTGTCGGCGCCGACGAACGGGATCTGGAACAGCTGGAACTGCAGAACGCCCTGGATGCTCAGATACATGTACTGCCATTTGCTGATGTTGTCGCCTAGCCAGTGGCCTGTCCACCTTCCAGAGCTCGGGAACGTCGACCGGCTGATCATGAATGGACGCTTTCCGGGGCGCAGCTCGAGCAGGCTGAGATGCGTGGCTTTTTCTTCCATGAGGCCCCATAGGTTATGCGTGTCGAGTTCCACAGCCCCATTGGCATGAGTAGCGTTGGTCGAGACCGTATGCGTCGAGAGAAAGCCGTCCGCTATGCTTTCAGATCAGAGCATGTACATGCCATCATGTAAGAGAACAACTCACCATTGTGTAGAGAGTACGGTGGGCTGTTGAGGTTCACTCCGGGCTCCGCTGCGGCGCCCAGGCCACGCTTCTTGTGCATACGCCCGAAAGAATGGTTCCCGAACGTCAACGTCCCGTTGATGGTGATGTTGCCACTCGGTCCCCATATGGTCGCGTTGTAGCTGGCATGAGAGAGTGTCAGCGATGGTACAACACTCAGGCGCGTTGGTTCCGTTACCCTTCAGGATCTTCGGTCACCAGATTCCCCGGCGTGCCAGGGAAGAACATGGTCGGAATGGTAGCCGCGGTCAAATTAGCTCCGGTGCCGCTGTCGAGAGATGAGAACGGAATATCAGACGTTCCACCGGCAGGCCATGAACTTACCAAGAACCAATACAGAATGATGACGGCTCGTTTACGTCTAGCCAGATACCAGAGTAATTTACACCCGCAGTTGACCAGTTGCGAAGAGCTTCTGTCCAAAAACCACGCGTGTTGTTGGCAAACCAATCCGGGAAGACCTGGATGGAGCCACAGCGGCCGCCACAAAAGTTACAGGTAAGTTAGAAGGAAACTAAGACTCTTACTGACGCACCGTGTATCCCGGCCACATCTGTCCTAGGTATTCCGAGCCGTCCGGATTTGTCATCCAAACGTCCCTGTAAGCACAGACTGTAAGTTTGACTCAATCGACATGCTGTTCACGCACAATTCGCTCCCTCGAGTATACGGGTCGTACTACACAGAATCGTTCAGTCGGGTTCGTACCATAGTCATGCTTCTCTTACGTACCACATCGGAGGCGTTAACAAGCTTTGCAATCGCAGCGTCTACTATGGGAATGTAATGCTGCTGGTTGGCTGTCTACAGGAATTCAGCACACGGTAAAGGAGACATGAGTGTGACAGTTGAGAATAGCAGGCGAACGCTCTCACCAGATCGCTGATGAAGGCTTCCATCTGATCAGCAGGGAAGCTGACGGGGTCGGTCGTGAAGTCACGAAGCGCGTGGTACAGGTCTATGTCATTCCACATGACCTCCAGTGGAATGTTCGCCTCTCTCATCTTCGCGACTTGTTGTCTCGTCTCGTTGACATCGGCGTAACCCCATCGACAAAGGTGGAAGCCAAAGCCCCAGGCAGGCTGCCAGGTCGGACGACCGACGAGCTCTCCATACTGTTCAATCACCTTCTGCGGGCTAGGTCCAGAGAAGAAGTAGAAGTCGAGTGTGCCTCCGACCATCCGATACTGAATGAGGGATGTGTTCGAGACAGGAGGGGTCAGAAGCAGAACGTCAGAGCCAGCTGCCCTGCAAGGGAAGATTCGCGACGTCAGGTGGGGCTGCGTGTGGGCCGATGGCCCAGGCAAGGTGAGGGAGCATCCATACCCAAAGTGAAAGACGCCGTGCGACTTCGAGCGCCTCGTCTGTGCATCGTACCGATGTTCCAAATAGATAGGGTGCGAACCATAGCTGAAGGCAGGCAAGAAATGAGCGAAACAAACCAGCGGAACAAAGAAATCAGTCTACCTACATATTTTCGTCAATTGGATCCGGGCTGTCTCTTGCCCACATGGTTTGAATC
This sequence comes from Trametes sanguinea, assembly GCA_008973685.1. Classification (NCBI taxonomy): domain Eukaryota; kingdom Fungi; phylum Basidiomycota; class Agaricomycetes; order Polyporales; family Polyporaceae; genus Trametes; species Trametes sanguinea. The sequence goes on from WAHA01000045.1 coordinate 35,812, forward strand.
GTCCCTACTCCGCCGTTGGTGCCTACATCACGTCGGAAGCCGCTGCTCGCCAAGACTTCTCCAAGACCATAAATGTTGGCATCGAGAGGCAATGCTGACGTGAGTTGCAGATACTGATCTTCGAATACCAATGGAAAACCGTCTAGCGCAGTGGTGTTATCGCCAGGGATCACAGGCGGAATAGGGGTGGGCGGTAGGGATTTTGTGCGGGTATCGAACAACGGCAGACCATCTGGATCGGACCGGCGAGATATCCAAAACTCGAAAGGATTGGAGTCGTGATGGAATTCGAGGTCGGAACGGTCTTTCAAGGTGGGATCGTTTTCGCCTACACTGAGCGAGACAACATCCTGAGGCACTGTAAATTGGATCTTTGCACTGTCATATATGTTGACATGTAGTCTATACCAGGATGGGCACGTCAGTTTCCTCCACGAGAAACGGGACTGTGAGCTCGCACCTCGTCACAGTTTCGTAAGTAACTTCAACGGTAAGGTTGGCAATATCATGACCGAAAGCATTACAAGCCTCGCCTACCAGCGAGAGCTGTACGACAAGGCCCTGGTTTGTCTGTCTTTCGGACACAACTGCGTAACCTGCGTTGGAAAGGTGAGCCGAAATGATCCCAGACCAATCCAAAATGTTGGAAGCGTGAATCAGACGTCAGTGACATTCCCTCGGACGAAGCTGAGGAGTACTTCTCGGCGTACCGCGACTGAGATGTCAGAGCCTACGCGTGAGCAGTCACTACGTTCATGATGCGCCTTCAACGACTGAAGTACCAAACAACAAAGACAGCCAATCGGAGAAAATAACGGAGGGGAAATGTGACGCGTGAAGCACAGACCTGGACATGACGACACATTCAGCGAAGGACCAGTGCGTCCCTCGTCGAAGTTTGTTTCTTGCCGGAAATCTGAGGGGTCCGCGGCTACAGCGATCACTCGGAGGAAGAGCAAGACGGGGATTAGAATCGCCAACATGGCGAAAAGGGCGCTCTGGAGCTAAGCGAAAAGCGAAGCCTCGCCGAGGAAGCCCCGCTGGTGCAGCTTTATAGGTTTGAGGGCTCCAGCGTCTGGCTTTGCTCTCGTGTGGATACACGGCTGCATAAGAAGCCTGTACTCGAGACTCAACCTGTGTTTCCAACGTAAGGCATGCAGCACGTTTCGTGATCTCACTGCAAGCGGGGGGTCTTATGACCCAAGGCGCCAGCAAGACCGGTGCGGGGAAACGCTCGCCTACAAGACAATTATTAACACCGCCTTGGTATGATCGGAGCGTGGACGACATCAGATTTGGGAGAGATTATGCGCTTGAAGTGGTACTTTATAAGCTTACATGGATTTCAAAAAGCATTGGAGGTTGTTTGCAGCTACTGGAGGCCTATGCCGGAACTTGAGGTCGCAGCCATTCAACGTTGCGCATTACGGTCGCACAACACACATCCAAAGGGATGTCTGACGAGCAAGAAGAGGATAGCTGCGAGATCAGTTGGGTGCACACAGTATAGTATATGCTTGAGTTAGTACTGCATCCATAGCCAAGCACGAAAGGCGAATTGCGACTCGGATGAATGCATGCTGGAACATCATGATGACCGCCGTGAGTCTGGAGGAGGTTACAGGAAAGCTTAAACAAGCGCCAGAGTGAAGCGCTCGGCAACATCCGAGCCACAGCGCTTGTCCGAATGGGGACGCTCAACTACAGAGTCGTTCACTTCCTCACATCCGTCAACTCAGGACAAAAAATGCCCCAAAGCATCAGATATTCTGTAGGTTCGGTCAGTCAAAAGATGTTGCTTTGGATTCTTACGAGTTTTCATTCAAGCCTTCCAGGTCTCGTCTCGCTATTTCTCCGAGTGGATCCTCCGTCTTTTGTAATTCCCAGCAGCCATTGCTGCACAAGAGCTCGGCATTTTCTCGGTGCGCAGTCGAGGCTGCGTACATGCATCCTCCTAGTGTACGCCATACGCCTCGTATACAACCTTACGAGGCACTGTATGGATACGGGATACCCGAGCGTGGTGCCTATGGCATGCAGAACCGCTCGGTAGGGGTTCTTGAGACACCGTAAGCCCTGCTCGATTCCTCCGAGCTTCCTCCTCCAGATGAGGTACTGGAAGGTCGTCATGAATGGAAATCTTTCTATCTTGTCTTTTACTCCGCGTGTTCCGCACTGACAGAAGGTGATAGGTGATTGCAATAAGGTCCCAACGAGCGGATTGTACATTCGATGCGGTATGTTCTATCAACGTGACCAATGTGTGATTTATGCTACCTGAGTAATTTACAGGCGGTTGTCGTTTCAACGGTATTGCACGTCTGATTGCTGCTGTTTGGAGCCAACCTTACTGAAATTCAACAAGATTCGTGGTCTTTAATGGACTTTCCGGAGGCAGCCTCGAATTTCTCCGCTGCGCTTAGAGCCAGCCCAGCCACGCTGCCTGTCTCCGGTCCCAACGCCGTCAACGTCCCATCTCTGGAAATACCGTGATACGGATTTGGCCTATCCATCGCTAGCGTATCATCAATCAAATCCTTGCACGACCAAAGCTCCGGTGGTGCCGCCGAGAGGTATCTATCGCCGACTCGGATGCCGAGCATCTCACCCTCCTCGTTCACGTCCCATGCCCTCATGGAGCGCATGGGTGCTCGCCGACCATCGCACGAAGCCTCTACACGACCGCCGTACGGTTCACAGGACAGGCATCTCCCGTCGGCCCGTACGCCTTCGAGCGCGTTCGAGCGCAAGACTGGAAGGTGTCTCCTCGTTCTGATGATCGCCGCATCCATCCTGCGCGGGGTCTACTACCCCCGCACAAGACTCCTCGCTCGTCGCGCAAACGCTAGATGTGCATCTCGGCGCCGATTTGGGAGCGGTCGCACCGGTACGCGGGTCGGGCGGAGCGTCAGGCGCACTTTATCGGACCCATCTGTCCACGAACCGCTCGAAGATGTCATCCCCGCCGCCTTCTCTCGTCTGGGGGCTTTGTCACCGCCTGTCTCCCCCCAACCCTCCGTCTCACGTCGCCAGTCATCTGATGCGCTGCTCTTCTCGCTCTGGCTCGCCTTTCCTACGTTCAGGGCTCGCCCATTGTCAGGCGCCATCCCACTCGTCCCGAACCGCGTGCGCTCGTCTGGGAATGCCTCGGAGAGGACCTGGCCATCAGCTCTCCTGACCACGCTTCTTGATCCTGCTGCCTGGCGAGCATCTCCGCCTTGTGCCCATTTTCTCAGCCCAGCTCTATCGCAAAGCTACTCGGATCCTGGAGAACTCATGTGCCTATCCGCAGCCCCAACTTCCAGCGTCCCTGCGACGTCTCAAACGATCTCGACCCGCCCCACACACCTGACAGGCCTTTGCTCCGGATGTTTGGAACACAAAGCTGCCGAACTCAGGATCCAGAAGATGGAGAGGCCTGCCACTGAGGGCGATCGGCGAGTCTAACGGTCCTAATTGGCTGCTCGTCGAACAAGCACCGTCATCTTCTTGTCAGCCATGCTAGATCTTGCTCGTCGACTTGCAACGAGACGTGTTCCGTGCCATGTCCGTATGACGCTCTTGCGACCCTCGCCCTTGCGGATGTCGTTCGCTGCACATCAACCCATGACGATCGCCCAGTTTGCCATTTTGCCGTGGATCTTGCTTACAGTCGGCCGTGCCTATATACTGCCAACAGCAGGCAGATATCTGGATCGCATGTTCGTTGATATACGCTCTGTATTGCAGAAGCACGGCGAATCTTCCTCGCCTGTATGGCGTTCGGACATCTCGACGCGGGCCCCGCAGGAGCTAACCGAACGTCTTTGAACTGCAAGCGCTCGCGCGATCGTACTCACCTGCCTCTTTCGCCAATTGTGTGGAAAGCCACTGAGGCCGCATTATATTGGCATTCGCTGAATACTCAGTTACATTATCCGAACACAGATCCACAAATTCAAACTAGATGTACATCCATCACCAGCAAACGGGGCGTGCGAAGACGTCGGTATCACCGCCGCGCTCTCGAAGGCGCCGTGGGAACGCCCCCCGGTGCAACGCAGAGCTTAGAGTCTCGGCTTGATCATAGCGGCGACAGCGTCCGGGTCGAGGACGGACTGGGGGTAGGGCAGCGGGTTCGTCCTGAGGTGTTCGCACCCGCCATCGACGGGAATGACTTGGCCGGTGATGTAGCGCGCTGCGTCACTGAACAAGAACACCGTCGCGTTCGCGATGTCTTTGACGTCGCCGTACCGGCCGAGCGGGGTAGCCCAGGCGTACTCCTTGGCGTTGGGGCCCTTCGCACTCAAGCGGTCCATGCCCTCCGTCCCAGCGATGGGGCCAGGGGCGATCACGTTGGAGCGTACACCCTGACGAAATGAATAGCAGTCATAAGAGCCGTTACGTCTGGAACAACGGGAGAGAGATTAGCTTGCTCACATGAGGACCTTCTTCGACGGCAAGCACCGCAGACGCTGGAAAGTAGCGGTCAGGATCCATCCACGTTGCGCTCGTCTTTCTCACTTACTGGCGTCGACGGCGGCTTTCGCGGCGGAGACGTGGACCTGATACGGTGTCCCTGAGGAGCGAGCGGTGAGTATCCCACCGTGATAGGCACGACGTGCTCACACACCCTTGTAGTGCAGAGTTGCGCTGACGTGAATATACGATCCCTTGGAAGCACGCAAGTGGGGAAGCGTCGCCTTGATCGTGTTGTACGTTCCAAGCTGTGAGAACGGACGAGGTCAGGATACCTGGCACCGGCCAGAAGAGGCGAGCACGGAGACGAACCGTGTCAATCTCGATGACAGTCCTGAAGCCGTTCTCTGAAAGTTTGGAGATGGGGGCAAGGAAGTTCCCAGCAGCACCTAGCCGAGCGAAAGACGAGGCCAACGAGCGTGAGTGGAGTAAGTTCTAATTGGCGAGCACTTCCACGTACCGCAAATGACGAAGTCGATCTTGCCGAATTTCTCAACGGTCTTCGCGACGGCCTCTTGGAGCTGCTTCGGGTTCCTGACATCCGCCTGCACCGCGAGACATTCGCTGCCTGTCGCGGCAGCCAGCTCGTTTGCGCTAGCTTGGAGACGGTCCAACCTGATGCCACGAGTGCTATATCAGCAACAGACTCTCGCAGGTATCACCAGCGGAGCACGGCTTACTTGCGGCCGACGATGGCGGCACGCGCCCCGTGCCTCATCTGTGGAGGTAAAGATTTGAGTGGCCGATATAGACGGGATAGCAAGCCTATCAATCTGTAGGTTACTTACCACAGCTTCTGTCATGCCCTTGCAAATGCCAGACCCGCCGCCGGTGCAGAATAGGACCTTTCCTTTGAAGATGTCCTGCTTGAATATGGACGTCGAGTCCACCGGCGGAGGTTCGACATGGGCTTGAGCGGGCATGTTGTTTAAATTTCCTGCGTGGCTGGGTTGAAACTAAGCCAACGACGCGTCAGAACAGGTGGGTAACCTCGCTGTCTATGTTCTGAAGGGCCGTACTTTTGTACTTTGGAGGATCTGGTCAACCTGTCCGCGACGTTGGCAGCATGCTGGACTCGCTTACTAGTTGGGACGAGTAAGCGTCCGGGCCGGGTTGTCTCATAGCCGGAGCCGCCCGCTCGCGTTTGACCGCCATCATCATCGCGCGCCCGCCGCCCGACTCGTTTCAGCGGCGTGTTCGTCTTTCGCCCAGCTGATAGCAACGATGTATCTCTGAACTCGTTGGAGCTGCATGGGTCGTCTCAGAATGTGTAGGGAAGGTCCACGCTCAGATTCTCACAATCGCGGGGGACCCTGGGAACGAACGCGGAGGACGACAAGCTCCTCCGAGAGCAGCGGTGCCACCGTGGCGCAGCGCTGAGAGTCGCAATTCCGCCTCCAAACCAACTCAGAAATGGCATCGCCATCTACCTGGCCTTCCGTGAATCCTTCAATTTGGCCTCGCCTTCGCAGTGCGAGTCGCGTCTGCGACTGAACGCTCTCCCACATGATCGCGGCAGGTCGTGGTCGTCCTAATACGCGGCGACCGACCGATGCTATCATCCGGGTAAGACAAAGCCATAACTCAGCGCGTATGACAAAAGGCTTATCAGTGGGGCTCCGCGATCGCGCGGGGCATCAGTTCTGCTGAGCTGCGCAGCCCCCCGATTGCGGCGTCGCGCACGCGCCGCGATCGCACTTGTTGGGGCAACAAACATTCTCCAGAAGTTGTTGGTCCAGGATCGGTCGGACGCCGCCTACAAACGGCACCAAGCAGGTTCATCTCTTCCCGTGAGCCAGACCCGGACGTCATCCGTTCATTACGGGTAGCCTCAAATTACGGCCCAGAAGCTGCCTGATTGACTACCAGTGCGCTCAACGTGTGTACTTCTGCTCCCTCGATGCCACTGAACGGCCAGCAGAACCGGTGCGGACCTGACTTCTGTGGGAATGCCTCGTCTTGACTGGCGGAGCGACTTTGTACTGAGAGGCTACACTTACGTCTCCCCATTCATTTCGTTGCTGGTGTGAGTCCTATGACTGACGCTCCTTTAACCCAGGTTCTTTGACCGCTGAACATAGCTTCCGAGCGGGAAACACCCCCGTGGTCGGCTGGTATGTCGTTCACACCGCACACGGTAAGTGTGAGCGGTCGCTGCGCTCGAAGACACGGTCAATGACACGATCGCCTTTGTTAACATTTAGGCATGCGCCCTGGCGCGCATTCGCACGGCGCCTCGTCTTCCCTGGGGACGACCGTCTCCTCGCCGTCGCCTGCGCTTCCCAGGAAGACAAGACAGCGAATCGCCCGCAGGCAGGCAGCTTCGGCCCTCTCGCCTCGGACCGTCGATAAAGATGGCCCTTCCCCGAAACTCCCCTCCTTCCTTCCTGCTCCTCCGGCCGCTCGCCCCGGTGCCATGCCGTGTCCTCTCGCGCAGACCCGCCCGGCGTGCCTTCCAGAGGGCCCCCTCGTCTTCCACGCCGACTCTCCCACTGCCCTCCCTGCACCGCAGGCTCCCAGCCGCCGCCTTCCAGCGTTCTAGCGGTCCTCGCACCGGGACGTCCGCCACGATCCGCGTACGGCATCTGTCGACGTCTGCTCGGCTGCATTGCATACCATCATCCGGGGTAATCGTCTAGCACATCAACAAATCGGTGGATCGCATGCTGGCGTGCGTGCGGGTTGGCTCAGGGCAGGGCATGCCAGGGCAGCGAGAAGCCACCCTCTTCCCGTCGACGGCTGGCACGCCGCCGAGCGGTGCCTGTTCGGATGCACGCACCCCCGCGCTGCGCGTGCTCTCCTCTACAGAACGGTGACGCGGCGAGCGCGAGCGACGATGCTGCTGCTGCTGCTGCTGCTGCTGCTGCCCGTGCCAGACGCACGCCCTCTGACCCAGAACGCCGTGCGCGTGCCGAACGATGGCGTGCCACGATGATCGTCCGCGAGCCTGCCCGCTCCGGGGCGTGCGTGCATCGCGCGTGTGGCAGGCCGTGCCGATAGAGTACGCAGTGGGCCCCGAGCCTGGCGTGCTGGGATCACGTCGGATACCCCGAGGAAACGTCTCGCCGCCGCACCACCGCTCGAAGCGGCGTTCATGACGATTCCAGGACTGGCTGGATCGGCGCGGGGAGCGAGCGGGTGGGCGGAGGAAATACCCCCGTCGAGTCGCGTCCAGCGCAGAATTCTTCCGCCACTGCCCACTTCCAGGTTCCCTCCTCGTTGACCAAGTTCCCGCCGTCTGTAACACGCTGCCCCGGAGCGCGAGCGCGTGCATTCTAGAGAGACGCCCAAATACACTTGAATGCCCGTCTGTCCAGCCGATTCGCTTGGCCGAGTCGCTAGTCTCCGCCCGACGGCGGGTAGCTCCACGCGCACACACGACACACACCTGTTCTCGCACCTCGCCCAGCGGCGGATGAATCCTACAGGTCCTGACCCACCTTCATCAAGCGCGGGAGAGGCGCACCCCGGGGACGCGCTCGCACTGGCACGCACGCTCGGGCGTCTCTCGGCGAAGCTCGAGCTTGCTCACGGACTCGCTCGGACGTGACGCTGATCGTGGCTCGCCTTCCCTTCGCGTGCGTGCATGCGTGCGTGCGTGCGTGCGTGTGTGAGTGCGTGCAGCAGACGGCGTGGGTAAAGTAATGCGCGGCGTCTTATTTGCTCGAGCAAGCTTGTGCGCGTCGGCCTTTGAGCGTTGATGCGTGCGTGCGTGCGTAGACTGAGACTCAGGCTCGTCCTGTACTACAGGTGACGCTGGCGCTCGAGGCTCGAGCCGCTGCCGTCAGGGTCAGAGGCGTCGCGTACTGCGTCGTGTGCAGCATATGTATCAGCACCGGTGCGCTGGGTGCCGCCAGCGGTACAAACCTAATCGTTCGCCCCAGCCGCGGAGTGTGGCCCGAGCGCCGCCCCCGAGGCGAGGGGCGGAGGACAGCCAGCTGCGCTGCGGTGGGGTGGAGTCGCGGTACGGAGTGGTACCGTTGCGCAGTGCGCGCGCGTTGTCACGGTTGTGTGAGATACGGGGGGACAGGAGGCTGGTGTTTACTTTGTACAGCGGCGGTTGCTTGGTATACACATGGCAGCGATACATAACGCGGGGGTCCGAGGTGATGAGGGGATACGAGCGGGGGGTACTCGGATCACAGGAGGGGGGTTGGCGAGAGGTGCGATGATACAGAAGGCCTGGGCCGCGTTGGGGGGTTGATATGTGCACATGGGGCTGGATATGTATGTAGAGTCCGGTATACGACAGGAGCGGACAGACGACTCGGAACGGGGGGTAACTTCGAGTATAAGCGGAAATCCCGAGATGTACACGCGCGAGCGAGAAAGCGACAGCAGAAAGGCGAGGTGAGCCGGGGCGGAGCGGGAGCGGGAGGTCTTTTCGGAAACACATTATCCACACGACATTATGGTATCGAGCAAACCCGTGCGACTGGGGGAAAGAGAGGGAGGGAGAGACAGAGCCAGAGACAGGGCAGACGCGTAAGAGGCGGCGAGCAGCGAGCAAACGACGGGTCCGGCACACCACATACGATATACAGAGGAGAGGGAGGGACGAACGGAACGCAGCCGACTGAGAGAGCCAGCCTCATCAGCGCCCGCCGAATCTATCGTCCCAGAAGCCAAGCGGCGCCGCCGAGTGCGCACTCGACCCCGACGCGGAGCGCGAGCTCGCCTCGCCCGGGGAGCCCTGCATCGAGTAGGGCGATATCGGATGCAGACTCGCCGTCCCCGCCCCGCCGCCGGCTGTAGCCCCGCCAGGCCGCGAGTACGGCTGGGACCACTGTTGGTGCTGGTGCTGGTGCTGCTGGTGCGCGGCCGCGCCGGAGGGCGCGTACGCCGTCCCGTAGCCGTGCTCTTGGCCGCCGCTCGTGCTCCCGCGCCGAGCGGCGGACGAGGAGTAGTAATCGTGCGAGCCGGCGTGCGCGTGCGCAGATGCCGCAGAGGCGGGCGACGCGCCGGGGCTCTCTCCGGGCGGGAAGAAGGCGGAGCTGAGCGTCGGGAACGCGTTGTTCCCGCCTTGGCCGCCGTAATGCTGCGACGTGGATGCGCTGGAGCTGCTCGAGGCGGTCGACGACGTCGCGCTGGACCACGGCCGTGCGGGTAGCTGCGGAGAATACCCGTCCGACTTTCCGTTCGCCGCCGCGCTGGGAGGCGCACCGAGGTGCCCGCTCGTCGTCGACGGGTACGACCGCTGTCGCGCGAGGCTGATGTCTAGTGCGGGAAGCACGGGCCAATTTGAGCGAGGGTGGTCGGACCGCGCGCCAGCCCCCGTTCCTGCTCGATTCGGGTCCCACATGCCGGAGCCGGTCTGTGGGCCTTGGGTGCTGTACATGCTCGAGGGCTGGCCGTGTGTCTGGTACATGGACTGGGACGCATACCCGTGCGACATGCCGCCGAGGTCGTGCATCGACGATGGCCGGACGGCGCCGACGGTCGAGCCCGGGAGCGCAGAGTCTGGAGAGAGGTGCGGGAGGCGAGAAGGATGCATGGCAGAGTGCGAGGCGTGGAAATCGGACGAATAAGGATACGTGCACGCTGCCGCGGCGGACTGTGGGGGCGGAGGCGGGGAGGGTCCCATGGAGCTGCCGCCGTCATGGGGATTGTGGTACAGCGGGGACGCGCTGAGCGCGTGCGCGCGCGTGTACTGCACCTCTTGCGGGGAGGGGATCATGAGCGCGTCGTCGGGGTCGATCGGCGAGGTTTCGTCGTATCCGGGGTCGTCCGGGTCTCCGAGGTGTGCGTCCTGGCCGTCGTCGTGCGCCATGTCCGGCTTGCGCTTCTTGCGGGAGTTGTTGGGGCGCCGGCGGTAGACGTAGTCGGGGTATTTCGAGTTGAAGTTGTCCTTGAGCTTCTTGGCCTGGTCGAGGTAGAACTTCTTCTCCGACTGTGGGCCGCGCGCGTTAGCCCGTGCTCTCCCGGAGCTGCGTCAGCAGAACGGGTGACTGACCATGTCCATGGAGTTCCACTCCTTGCTGAGTATCTTGCTGACGTCGCCCGTGCGCATCATCTGGTTCGCGGCCGAAATCTGCGGCCGGCGTTTTCGTGCGAAGATCATGAACGCGTTCATGGGCCGCTTTGGCGTCCCATCGGCATTGAGCGTCTGGGAGGTGAGCGCGAGGTAGGGGTCGTCTGTTCGAACACGCCAGTACAAGGGCATGCACGAGCGATACAAGAGTACGTCGCTTGCGAGTAAGCGAGAGTGGCAGGGGAGTGCATTGTGCGAGGTTTGGTGCTTACCTTGTGCGGCCGCGGCGCCGGCGTCATCCTTGACGTTCTCCGAGTAGGCATTGAGGGAGGTGCTGGTCTCCGAGTCTGATAGGGAGCTGTCTCTGTCGTGGCGGACGGCGTGGTCTGCTCTGGACGCGGTGGGCGAGGTCGAGGAGGAGCTCGCGCTGTCCTGTGCGGGGAGGCCGGCAATTGCCGGCGGGCTGTAGTGGGTGCTCGGCGGGTAGCGACTCATTTCGGGACGGGTCCTGGTAATATGGCTGCAGCGTTCGCGACGGGCGATCGACCGCCAGACGAGGATCGAGCTCGGAAGGCCGGAAGGCGAAGAGGGAGGATAGAGGGATGATAGAAGGACGTCGGCAGGGGATGCTCGCACTGGATAGTGGGCGAACGTGGAGAGGAGGAGGAGGGGCAGAAAGGCGGCGGCGGATGATTAGACGCGTGGTGAAGATGAGGAAGAGCAGGGAGGGAGAGGAGACAGGACAGGACAGGACAGGACAGGACAGGGCGGGCGGGAGGACGGGACGGAGGAGAAGGAGGACTCGCGGTTTTGAATGGGAGCGGGACTGGGAAAGGGACGCGAAGGAGGAAAGAGGAAGGAAGGAGACGCTGCAGCGGATGGGAGAAGGAGGATATGAAGGAGGATATGATGGCTGGTACGGCTACGGACGAATACCGTGACAGCAGTCGGATTCTGTGTTCTCGTACACGGTCAATGCGTGCAGCTCGGAAGGCGATATGGGATGGGAGATGGGAGCGAGGCTGGATCTGGGGATGGGAGAAGGGCACGGGCAGGCGGCAAAGGATGTGCAGGCAAAGTGCGGCCGCGTTCTCTGGCGCATTCCGAGAGAAGCGGCAGACGCGGGCACTCGTTTCGGGCGAATCGAATCGAGTGGATGAGGGGGAGATGGGGAGCAGATGGTTCGGAAGAGCGGTAACAGCAGCGGCGGCGGCGGCTTGAATGGCAATACTATCAGCGACGGCGGGTGCAGCACGAGCACGAGCACGAGCACGATCGCGGTGGCGACATTCACGGAGTCGGAGGGGAGAGCGTCTGATCAGCCTCTGGGTGGGCGTCGATGCGGTCGAGGGGCTGAGATGGGATCTGGCTTGGAGCCCTACTATAGGCCCCAACGCAACGTGCGACGAGGAGAGAGGGCGAGAGAGCGAACGAGAGTCAGCGTCAGCTCAGCTGTGTGTGTGTGGTCAGCAGCCAGCAGCAGCCGCCAGCAGCAGCCAGCCAGCCAGCCAGCCAAGGAGCTGGTGCAGGCCAGTCGGAATTCGAACCCTCGAAACGGCCGGGCGAGCGCAGGGCAGGCAGAATCCGAGTCCGAGTCCGAGTCCGAGTCCAAACACGAACACGAATCTCTGTCCGAATCCCGAGGCCGATCCCAGATTTACTGCGATGGCCCAGGGAGAGAAGCACGTCCCTCGCCCACCGGCAGGCGCGCGCGTAACTGCCAGTGCTTGGGCTGCTGCCAGTGCTGGGCAAGTCACAGGCACGCACTCTCGCCTCTGCCCCGCCCGCCCGCGATGATCCAATCCTGTAACTCCGCCAGATCCTGGAGGCGATGGGACGCCCGGCCAGGGTTCCGGATGCGGTACTGGTACACGCAGCGCAGCGCAGAGAATTCGAAAAGATGGGAGAACCACCAGCAGCTGGTGGAGGATCTTCCGATCCCACCGACCGGTGGACGTTGATTGTTGGAGAGTCGGAGTGGAGGCTGAGGAGGTGGGCGGAGGCTGGAGGCTGGAGGTTGGAGGGGGAGATGCTCTGGCCGTGCTAATTCCCCTTGGGCAGTGTGACCGATTCCCGTTGGCCGGGCTGTGCGCCCGGGATGTGGATGATGGGGGTGATGCATGGGCCGTACGCACGCGTACGTGAGCGCGGAGAGGCCGGATCTGCCTTGCGAGTTTGCCTTTTTAGATTCGTCCAGACTGTGGGTCTCTGCTTTCGGCTAGGTCTGATCGCACATCGCCATCCACCCAGCTTCTGAGCTCCTCTCATCAGCCTCCCCATCCAGAGCAGGAGCCAGGAGCCAGAGCCAGAGCCAGTCCATTTCTCGGAAACCCTTCCCCCGTCACGCGTACGGCCCTCCTCCACAGTCACTGCCCCGCGGCCGGCCCCATGATCCCCACCTTCCTCCCAGCCCGTTTCTCCCACTCGCACGCCCATCCACCCACCCACCCATCTATCTCCCAGATAACGCACTCTCTCCAGAAAACACAGCTCGCCCGCACAGCCAGCCCACAGCCCACAGCCCACAGCCCAGATCCAGACAGACGCAGACACGCAGTATCCCAGACCAGGCCAAACCCAGACCCCGCACAGACAGACAGCGAGCCTCGGCAGGATACTAGATCTTCTGCCGCTGGGAGAAAGGCCCCCTTGAAGAGGCGCCGCCGCCGACACGCCAGGCGACTCACACGCTAGCCCCTGCTCGCCCCTGCCTTTGCCCGGCAATCCATCTGATTGACCGCCTCGGCACAGCCAACGCGATTAATGAACTCCTCGACGACGCGACGCGACGCAACGCAACGCGTCCCCATCGATCCTGCAGACCGGAGAACAGAAACAGAAATACGCGAACAGAAGCCCGCGCGAGCGCGTCGCGTCGCGTCGCCCGCTGCGTCGCTGGGTCGGAGCTCCCCTCTCCCAGCTCTAGCGACGCGCACCATGCGATCCCCTGGCTACGCCCCGCCCCGCCTGCATCAGCAGCCTCGTTTCGAAACGCACGACCGCCCTCTTCTTCGTGTCCAGACCAGGCATTTTTCGCCGACATGCATGCTTCGCGTCACATTGATCCTCCACAGCGAGACAGAACCCGGACGCACGCATGCGTGCGAGAGAAAGAGGGCATCGGGCCGCTCTGCTGTCACGGGCGTTGGCAACGGCGCAACAGGCGGGCGGACAGGGTCGCGAGTCGTCGCTCTTCATGTCGGAGAATTCGTCGCCACATCGCGGACCTTGTCCCGAGCTCTCCGCCGCTTCGAACCGGTTCGCCTGCTACCCGCGCGCGCGGGCGCGCGCGTGCGGTCATGGCTGGCTGCGGTGGCACTGACTAGCTGCGAACGGCCGCAGCGCACCGCACCGCACCGCACGGAGCGAGAGATTGGCAGGGGGCGATCGAGTGAATATGCCACACATTCTGTACTTTATCGGAAGAACACGCTCGACGCACCGTCCATTGACTCCATTCAATACAGCCCGGCCCTCGAGATCAACGCTCCGAGCGGACGTGCCCTTTCCCCGATACATACATACGGACGGACGGACGGGCGCACACACACGCGCCGGCGGCGAGCGAGAGAGCCTAGGGCCCAGGACCGGTACTACGCACCACGATGGGCAAGCGAGCGACCGGCCGCGAGCGGGCGCGTGTGCGTTCGAGAAACGCAGCTGTCTGACCGGAGTTGCGTGGGCGTGATGTGCAAGTCACAGCAGGCATGCAGCACATATGCCCTGCATTACAGTATTACTCTGGTAGTAATCGCCCGTCGGAGTCGAAGTCGAAGGCGGATTCCGCCTGCGTCTGCGATGTTTTCCTGAAACTCCGCGCGGGGAGAGAAGCTGGGCGGGCCATACGGTCGGTGTTCGCCGTCTTGTGATCGCCCGTCTTCTTGATACCGAACTCACGCCGAAAGACGCACGGCGAGGACGTCCCAGTCCCACCAGCCCTCTCTCCTCCTTGTCAACTCTGCTTTCCTGGCGCTGCGGCGTGCGGGCCACTGGGCCTGCCTTCCGGCACTCTCGGGCTTGCGGCGCACACGGTGCGCGCGCGCGTTTTGGCTTGCGCCGCGTTCGACAGTCGAAGGCCGTCCGGGACGTAAAACCCGGGTGCGTTTGTTTCTCGTCCCCTTCTCGTCCGCCGCGTCACAGCACTGCCAGCACCGACCACGGTGCGTTTGTTTTCCTCATCATCGATATCATTTTCGGCGTTTCTCTGCCCCTCGCCTCGCCTTCTTGTTCTGGTCGGTGCATATGGCATGCACGGGCTGTCGCTGCTGCTGATGACGATTCGCCGCCGTTCGATCTTCGATGCGCTGGCTTGAGAACACAGTCCGAGAGGGGTGGAATCAGATCCATCACCAACCGTACTGACTCTGAGCGGGCTGCCCTGGGCCGCCGGATCGCCACGTGTCCCTTCCTCGCCTCGCACAGGCGCGCACTCGCGACCCTGACCAGCTCCCCCTCCCGGGAGCCCGAGTCGACGCCCACGCTCCTGCCGCCGCCGCCGCCGCCGCTCCTGCCGCCGTGGCGGGCGCGTGAAAGAAGGCAAGGGTTTACGACACTCGACAATGACTCCCGGTCAGAAGAGGGGTGCGGTCCATTTCCCATGGCATGGCGTGGCATGGCTGGCAGGGGCGCACCGTCGATCTGCGGCTGGCGGCCGAACGAGCGAACGAGCGAACGTCAGCTCAGCTCGCCGCCGCCCGACGCTCAACCGCCGCACGTTGCCGCCGCCGACGGCGCTTGCTTGGCGCTAGCGGGCCCGGCGGCTGGCGAGGTGACGACGGTTCGGGCTCGGGTAAGTACGTTCGTGTGCTCTGCGCCGCCCTAAATCACCGTGCACGCCGTGCAGCGCTTCTTGTTCTGCACATGCTCTCAACCTTTCGCTTGGGGACGAGCTGCTTGCGGGCTCGGCCGAGCAGCGTGCTGCTGGAGTCAAAGCATATGCTGGCGATGCCAGAGGGGTTGATGCATGGCATGCGTGCAGGACGTCTGATCCCGCTGCGGCCGCGGGCTTCTGCGGCGCATGCCAGCCCAGAGAGCCTGGCAGAGTCACATCGATAACCTGCGCATTTCGCCCGCGCCCGCGCCCGCACCCGCCATCTCGCCGGGTTCGAAGAGCCCATCCCGCTATCCTCGCAGAACGTGCTGGCAGAGCGCTCTGTGCCCGCAGTCCGTGACGGGTATCGACGTGCTCAGTTTCGGAGACGCGGCTTGCGCCGCAGGGATGCCTGCGCGCGGCAGCCGCAGAGCCAAACCGCGCATGTCAGTCGGAGCGTTTGGACGCCTTGCTGGATAGGCGAGCCGGTCGAAACGGCCTTGGGCTTTGCCGTTCTGGCCAGAGAAAGAGAGAGGGGCTGCCATCATCCGCAGGACGATGTCGCCGGTTATGGCGTACGTCATCCTTCCTATGGACCGGACGAAGATCACTTTGTCTGTCTCTTCGGGCAGCGGTCTCTTGTCGATCGACTGGCTAGCGCCGCCCGAGCACGCCGTAAAGACCTCCATCCAGCGCTTCGGCAGCGCACCAACGGCGCATCACCCTCGACCGCAATCCTTCGACGCACATCACATCTCTCGACGCTCGGGCACGACACGACATGCACACACAGCGATGGCAGCAGCAGCATTGGCACCGCACATCCAGCCATTGCGGTGATATCAGTCTTGGCAGAAGCACGCCACCTCTTCTTTCCGCCGAGATTCGACAAACGTTAGTCCGTCCGTCCACCCGCCCCGACGTCCCGCCCATCTCCGCTGCCTCTCCCTTCCTGCGTCCAGCTCGTCCGATGGTCGGACGGGACGCATGGCCTCCGACGCTGCATGGGGCTTCGTGCGCGCTCGACTCCGCACTTCTCGGCCAGGCTCTCGACGGTCGGTCGATGACGACGGACACCGAGTCGAGCAGGAGGAGGCCACCCGTGCGGGCCAGCGGTCGGCGATACACACCACTGCAGAAGCCACGCTTCGGACCCGCATGTGACCTCGAAGCCAGCAGCGTCCGCCCGTCGACCGTGCCCAGAGGGAGGCGGATGTGCGATAAAGCCCTCGCGAGCAGCGCAGCGTCCCGCACGGCGCGCAGGCCCCGTGCGCACACGCTCGAGCGGCGGAGAGTCATGAGGCCCGCGGGTTCCCTCCGCGCTACGAAGCGTCCGCATCGCGTGACGGGAGCCTGTGTGCGTCTGATGTCATCCCTCGCCCCCCGCACGCGCAGACGATCGTTCGTCTGCAGCGCGGCTGGGAACCCGAGTCGCCCGCCGCACTCGCACGCGCGAGGCGTTTCGCTACCGAGTTCTCTGCGATATCGCGCTGCTGCATGGGATAGATACGGCGCGGTGCTCACGTTAGTCATGTCTGCGGATGGACAAGGCAGTCGCACCCACCCTGCAGGAGGCCGGTCGCTCCGCGAACCGCTCGACGAAGCGGTGGAGGCACGAGAACTCCAGGCACGCGTTTACCTGGGCCGACGGCTTGATAGAGCTTGCAGGGTGCTCGGCGGGGCTCACGAAGGCGTCGAGAGTCTGCCCGACGATCGCGCGCCGTTCTCGTCTTTGCTCACATGTCATGGAACTTGGATATCCCCACCGGTCTTCACGAGAGGTGAGGGGAACGCGAAGGTGGCCTGTGCTCGTCCCCAGGCACGACTGCCAGATGCGCCACCGTCGTGAGCTGGCGCAGGAATGCCGGCTGCCCGCGACACTTCACGGATGCCCTCTGTGACGGCGTCCTGATGCGGCAGAGGGGTCACTTGTCTTCTCGGCGTGCGGGTGTCGTGAACTGAGCGTCTCCGTTCCGGAAACAAAGAGGCAACTGCTCACCAGCGATTTGTTCGTTCGTCGAACGTTACGAGGCTTGTGCCCTTCCAGATTTTCCGTGAAGGCTCGTGCCCTCTGGTGGATACGTACAGACCACAGCGTCTTCCACAGGTTCCGAGGCTTTTCGTTTCGTCGTCGTCGGCATCTGTTAACTCCTCATATGACTACAGGTCGGACTACGGTGGCTCCAAAGCCACATCTCTCCGATGGGCTATGGGCCGTTTAGTACAGCACCAGAAGATACGTTGATTGTACGAGTCAACCTACTACAGGCAACTTGCCAAACGTGGTCAGCAAGGTTTCCGCCGTGCCAGAAATTAGCAGAAGAACGGTACCCAACCTGAGTGTCGTCTTGCCCAAATAGGCATGGATTGAGGAATGGAACAGAGTTGTATCCCGTGGTGCACTGATGGTGGGAGTTTGATGGCCAGACAAGCCCCGTCCGCGCACACACGCAGCTCCCCCGGGCCCTGTTGCCCATATCTCCCAGGCAGGCCCGGAGAAGCAAGGGACGACGATGACCTCAGGCTCAGCAGGTGGGCGTGGGGCGCAGGGCGTGGGCGTGCCCAACGCCGTCCAGGCAAGCAGCATTGTTCTCGCGAGGACGGCCACAGCCGAGCGGGCAGCCAAGCAGTCGCCCGTTCTCACGGCCGTGGAGGGGCGAAAACAGAGTGAGAGGGTTGCGGACGGCCGAGCGGTCGATCTGCTCACAGGGCGTGTTCTGCGCGCCCCAGGGTGCGGCGCAAGAAAGAAAGCTTGCGTGCTCGATGGGCAGCCTGAGTTGCGGCCGGGCGCGGAAGAAATGGGGTGGAGTCGCACGCAGGCCTGCGATTCGACGGCGTACAGCGTCCGATGACTTGTACGAGCCGCATTGCTAGCGTGGGCTTGTGCATGATCACTATGAATAGTTTGCGCGGAAGGATGTCGCTGGAAAGTAGGCACCCTGGACGGTAGTCCAGGTTTACCGGCTGGAACCTCCACGTCTTCCACCTACGTGCCGTAGGCCGGGATGTGGAGACAGGGAGATGGGACCTTTGTAAATTTGCGTCAGCTCATTATTTTTTTCGAATTCGCAAAAAGCACCGAGGAGTGATGTACCGAGGTCAGCGCACAAGGTGCGACAGTGCCTGGGCCTGCCATCGGCTAAGAACGCTGCTTCTTGACTCATGGGTCGGGCTCTGAACGTTACGGTACGCTTTTCGAGATAACCACCCACTTGTACTTGCCGGAAATGAATGAGGTGGAGTTGTATATCCCCCTCAGAAGTCGATACCCCGTCCGTGGTGTGCACTGGAACGGGAGAACGAGGGAGGAGCGCCAAACCACTCGTCCGCGCAGGAATGCTTGTCACGTGTGACTGTAGTCATCGATCAGCTCGCCAGCGCCGCGACTGGGTTACGTTTGGCCCAAGTCACCAGTTGCCTCGTTTGCCCCGCCAGCTGGACAGCGACCATACGGCTAAGGGCAATCGAGAAAGCAGGGAAGAGCGCAGGGCATGAAGAACCGCATCGTTGACGCGAGTATGTGTCAAGGCGGGCCAGCGGGCGATAAACTTTCTGACTTCGCACTCGTTTCCCACTTCTAGACTTTCCCCGCACGCTCGACCAGCGTGTCTACCACCTGGGTCTGCGTGCAGGCGAGGTGGCCAATCGCATCGTACGTCGATATGTCGCTGTCCAAGGGGGCAACCTCCATGCTGAACTGTAGACGCCAAGATCACGCTCGGTGCGCCTTCTCGAGCGCATGGAATCGCCTCCTACCTGGACCCAACTCCGACGCCGTTCACGCTCACCTCGGAGCGCGGCTTTACGACCATCACCGGCCGCTACAAGGGCGTTCCCGTTTCCATCATCAGCATAGGCATGGGGTACCCCAACGCCGACTTCTTCGTCCGCGAGGTAAGGGAATGTCTCAACGGCGACATGGTCGTGGTGAGGTCAATCCGCCTTCCTGAGTGTGCTATCTGTGTTCGTACCTATCTGACATATCACGGCGTCGACGTCACGGGCTTCGCAGGCTGGGCTCCTGTGGCGGTCTCATCGATGTGCCGGTAGGGTCGGTGGTAGTGCCCAAAGCGAGCATCGCGGTCACAAGAAACTACGACTTCGACTTCGTGACAGGGAAGTCGGACGAACCGCCGTACAAAAGTAGTAAGCCGGTACGTTTATCTCGCGTCACCTTTCGTCCAGAAGCCTGGAGGATCTCCTGCAGGTGCTAGCCGACCCCATCGTCCACGATGCCGTAAGTCCTGGAAGTCGATGTTGCGCTCCCGTCGATTTCTCAGAAAGCGCTGTTCCGATATAGCTCGTCGACTCCCTGACTAGGACTCGCCCTGCGAACATCACCACCCCGATTGTGGACCACACGCTGAACGCATCGGCGGACAGGTGTGCATTACGAGGCTTCTCGCACGAGCGCTCGCGCTGACAGCGGCCGCCTCCCAGTTTCTACTCGTCGCAGGGGAGACAAACCTCCTTTCCGGACCACAATGCGGACCTCATCGACCGCCTTATGTCCGAGCACAAGGACCTCGCGACCTTCGAGGTGAGCCCAGATCGCCCGCGCGCACCCACTGAAATTTGCAAAGCCGACCTCTTGACGCACAGATGGAAACCTTCCACATCCTCCACCTGGCGGCGTGCTGGCGTCCAGAGGCACACGAGGCGGTCAAGGACGCCCCGCCGCTGAGTCGTGACGCCACGGCACCCTCGATTTACCCTGCACACCCGCCTTCGACGCAGTCGGACATCCCCGACGTAGCTACGTCGGCCATAGGGCACCAACCACTCAGGCCTCCTCCGCGCATCAGAGCGGCGGCGGCGCAGATGGTGTTCGCTTCGCGCACGTCACAGGACTTTATCGCACCTCAAGAAGTCGCGAGCATCGAAGCGTGGACCGGACGCGCTGTGCTTGAGGCCCTGGCTGGACTGGCGATTGAGCCTGACGTAAGGGTTTCATCTCCGATGTCAAGACAGGGTGTGTGGTTCCGAGCGCTGACGTCTGCCTTGTTCCGTACAGCGGCTGCACGAGGAGACAGGAAGCGTTTGGGAAATCAAGGGTGACGAACTGGACAAGGCGATACCAAGGTAGAGCGCGAGCCTAGACGCCAGCAGCCGTAGATTTGGAGGCCGAGCTATAGACGGAACGGAGACAAGGTGGATCGCAATGAGCAAATACTGTACAATGTAACTGGGAGGAGGAATAGTCTGGATTTGAGAGATTGCAACATGACTTGCAGAGTTCTGGCGCCAAGACGGCCTCTGTTCACCACGATCCGATTGCCCGATGCGATGTGCTCTCATGGAGCAACGAATGACTACCGAGAACGTCCCCGCTCTGCAGATTCGACTTCAATACGCGGGTCGAACGATCTGTGGATGACAAACCGAATGAGCCCGGTATGCCTTTGTGCACATTTTCCCATGCGTCCGAAGCGCAAACGGCGTCCGGAGAAGCAGCACGTGTAGGCATAGCAAAATAGTTTGATACGAATGGCGTGCAATACAGAGTGGATCGCCTTCACGGCACGGGAACCGCGGTTGAGAATGATTCGAAATTACACTGCCATTGGAGAGGGATCGGATGAGCAAACGAGAAAAGCTGGATCGGCGTTACGATTCTCAATACAGATAGACTCATTCACCAGGACATTTTTGAGCCCTGCTTCAGGGCTGCTCATCGTGACCGAGCATGCCTCGGGATCTTGGGAGTGGTGTTAACGCATTCAAAGCAACTTCTCATGGGATTTCGAACGCCTTCCGTCGTCTGAAAGACGCCTCCGGCGGTATCAGGATACGAATCACGACGATTGAGTTCTGCTTTGCTGGGAGACGGGCGGCTGAAGCCTGTGGGCTGCCAATTACGCCCGGGACGACGGTTTCACGTGAGAACGGATGCGAGATCGCTTATCTTGTGTGTCCCCGCCAAACCGACGCAATGTTTGTGAACGTGTCGCCCACGTCCGCACAGCGGGGCGACGATCGCAGGCGACACACAAGCACCTCCAAGGAAGGTTCCGCGATGGAATGGGGACTTGTTGATGCAGCGTTCCCACCCGATCAGCGGTGGGCTGCCGCAACAGGGGCCAGGGTGGGGGGCGCACCAATGAGGGCCCGACGCCGCTGACAGGTTCAAGCCCCGCGCACCTCGTTGGGTCATCTGGGACGAGGACGCGGACCGCGGCAGAGGATATGTGGATCTCATGGGAGCCAACGGGCAGAACGGGGGTGGATCTTCGTGCCAGGACAGGGTCCTGGGTGCGCGTCGGGACGAGAACGCGCCCCGAGAGGGCCCTGATTCGTCTATCACGGTGGGGGCTCCAGAGGGAGGGGGCGGACCTTTTGGCTGGGCGAGATTGGCCGCGAGATAGACGCTACGCTGCCAGGACGGTTCACCCGCGCACAGGCAGGCAGGCACGCACGCCGTCCGCTGGGAAACGTCTATGTTTGCGCCTGATCCCCCCCGGCCTAGAGCGCGGCGAGGAATGGAAACCGCGACGGTTGGCGACGGATGCGGCGGCCTGAGAACGCGTTGGGCGGATCGGGATCGGAGGGCCGATTATTGCGCTCCTCATTAGCGACCACAGGGAACCCGGGGCGATCTTCCCTGGCGCAAATTTATCCGCGGCGGCCACGGCCGCTGGAGGGGCGTACGACGCACCGACACGAGCCCCGATCCTTCGAGACGCGTAGAGACGGGCTGCTCCAAGGCTGCGGCTCGTCTCCGAGGGATTCTCGCACAATCGGGCGTGCGTTGTACCTCGCAGCGTCGCGGTGCACTGGGCGCCTACAATTTCGTATGCGGAGTGCGGGTCTCCACGTCCCCCGTTCTCAGGAGCGGAAGACACGAAGATACACCGCAAAATTGAGCTGCGGTGCCGTCGTTCACAGCAGGAAGGCGTTTGGTCAGCTCGGAGCGGGCTTCGCGACCTCCGTGATGATCAGAACGCCGTCGGAGTGCAGCCGTGGAGATGAGCTTCATATGAACATCGCGTCAGCAGAAAGAACACCAGTGATGCATGCTCGGTACGACCCAAACCTTTCCTGGATGGCCAATATAGCACCGGCACAGCAACGAGCTTCGGCCGCGCCCCGCAATACCGCTCATCGATCGTATCTGGGCGTGGGTACCAGGTTTCCAGGCCCGCACGCCATCGATGCTACCGCTCGCCAGCGTCGCACGTTCTGCCGCACGCAGGAGCTGGTACGGACGCGCAGGCACCACGATAGCGTCGAATTGGATCGAGTATCGCCGGCGCGATCTCTGCAAATAGCCAATTAGGCTTTCAGAGTATGTCACGTGATGCTTGTTCTTGACTACGCACCCTTGTATTGCGCTGGGCTCGTCGCGACTCGCTCGCACAGCCGGACGGCCTGGCGTGCGGGGCAGAGGCCAACTCTATCACCAGCGGAGAAAGGTTGGGGAATCCTCTGCGAAACCGCCCTACGCCCTCCCACCCGCTGTTGTGCGCATTCAGTTCGCTCGACGGCTGCCTATCGCTGGGTAGCCGATTATCAACATGAGGAGGACGTGCGGGAGAGGACGGAGGCGCGGAAGCGAAGCTTGAGGACGGGCGAGTTGGTATATAGTGATATGCATCGACGGACGAGGAGAGCGCCCGGCGAATCCGTCTCCCGCTTGCTCCATGCGCTTTCGCTCCCCCTCGATATCTGTCTTGCTTTCTCAGCTGCTCTCGATGACGAGGAGGACATCCAAAGTACCCACTTACGACCGGTAGAGCTCTAGGACCTCGTCGATCCCGCGGTTTCCCTAGCGAGACCCGCTTCTGTCGTCGGTCCTGTCCCAGACGACGCAAACCCGCTCTTATATCTGCACCACTCCACCATCCTGCTCTGTGGCCGATCCTAGACCTACGATCAGACAGCAGCACAGCGCGGGTGGCTCGCCGAACCACGATGCCCTACTTCGGCCACACACGCTCCCACAACGGTCTGCGTGACCAGCCCGCCTCGTGACGCCAATTCAAGACATTTGAATGGGTCATTGGGAATGGTGACGCTCGCGATGGGATGGATCACTCACCTCGGCCGTCGCTTGCGCGGCGGAACAGGGCTCCTGGCGGTTCGGTGTGGGATGTGAGTGGTCTGCCTTACCTTCTGCAGAGATTGGTGGATGGTGTGGACCCTCGCGCCAAGATGAGGCGAGGACGGGGATGGTGGGCCTGTACGTATGCTCTCAGGCAGGTCATTATCCACGCCATGTCCTGCATCAATGCGTGGGCCCGAGCCGGCAGGCACAGCGGGTGTGGCCATCGTGTTCAATCACTCTGGGCGGCAGCCCGAGTGAGGATATATACATCTTCGCAGACGCAAACACCCTATATGTGTCGCTTGTGAGTCGAGCCACAATGAACGTGGGAGATCGTGCGTACCGTTCGTTTACCGACCGCTCCAGATGACTGCACACCGCGAGCAATACAGGCTGCCGCTGCCATCTAATGCAGACTTCTCAAGATCGGTCTTCGCGACATAGCTTCACGGAGCGGCCATAAATGGGCAGCGCCCCCGGCTGAGAAGCATATACCGACAAACTGGAATAGACTGCAACAGAAGCGCGATGCGTTCGTTGACGCGATGCGCTCTTTGACGGGGCAGCACCTGTCTGTCGAACCTCGATCCCTGCACGTTGTGGGTATATCATGTCGGATGAACCATGCATTATGTGTGCGCGCGGGGCAGTGGCAAGGGCGGGTCGTTCTATCTAGAGGTATACTGACGCACGACGCTCGTCATGACAAACTGTGGAGGTCGACGGAGTCCGGGTCTATGGATAGGAGCGCTTCGTACAAATACACAACGCCGAACAGCAGGAACAGACCGCTTGCAGCGAGCGTGACTGGGGGCGTGCGTGAGTTCTCGGAGGGCGCGACGACGAGAAATGGAGAGGCGTACCATGTTTGACGGAGATTTTCGTGGACACGTACCGGCCGCCCATCACGGCCAGCGCGGTGCAGCAGGAGTGTCCGATGACGGTGCCGAGAGCGACGACGTATACGTTCTGAAAAGCGCAGGTCCCAAGTTAGCACGCGCGCGTATATATAGCACAGCCAGGGCAACAGCGCCGACGCACATCCGCAGCGGCGAGGGCAATGGTGGAGATTTGACTGCGGTCGCCCCACTCGCCGAGGAAGGTGAGGACAAAGGACTGGACGAAGACGGGTCCGAGGAGGTAGCTGAAGAAGTTGCGGGCGGCCTCGGCGTAGGACTTGACCGCCTTCTGGGCGGGGGAACGGGGTGAGGCGGCGCGGGCCGCGCCGCTGGAACGTCTTCGCGCGTGTCCGTTCACGCGACCGGCTTCGAGAGCTTCGAGCGGGACGAGGTCTTCGCCGTCTGGGCCGACGAGGCCGGTGCCGTCGTGGGCGGCCTCGTCGCCCTCGATGTCCTCCTCGGCCTCCTTCATTTCCTCCTGGATTTTCTCGTTTCCGGGGGGCATCTCGCGGCCCTCCTGGAGCATCTTGACGCCAAAGACGAGGAAGAGGACGGCTGCGCATATCTGTGTGTACTTTCGTGGGATGAGTGTGGGGAGGAGGTGGCCGAGCTCTGCGGAGAGGATGGACATGAGGACGAGGGAGGAAAAGGCGCCTGCGAAGACGATGAGGCGGGGATGGCGCATGGCGAGGATGGCGGCAATGAGGAATGTCTTGTCGCCGATCTCTGAGAATATGATCATGGCGAAGGAACGCCAGAGGGCGTGGAGGGCACCCTCGTCGACGGAGGAGCGGGACGAGACAGCGGCATCTTGGGCCATTCACCTAGTCTAGCGCGTGCAGCTCGTGTCAGTTTCACCGTACGAAGGGTTATAGTACATACTATAGCAGTCAAATACAATTCAGCTGAGGCCCAAAAGACGAAAAGGAGAAAGAGAGGAGGAGAGCCTGGAGGATGCAGGCGGAGGAGGAGTTCGTTCGTTCGTGGCGGCAGTCGCGACACTCACTTATGGGCGCTTACACGCCCCGCTCTGTGGGACAGGCGCCCGTGTAAGCGCCCGTGATCGACCCCGCATTGAGCGAGAGCCGAGTCGAGCATTCACCACCACCACTGACTAGTAGTAGTACGATCCTGAGCTTGGCAGCGACAACAGCTGACACTCGTGGACTCTATGGCTCGAGCGTGTTGACCCTTTTTGTTGTGGTCACCCCAGTCGACGCCATGTCTCCGCCCTAACCCTAACTATATTCAAGCACCAATCCACAACGATGTGAGGCTTTCACACCATTCATCGAGCGCAGAATCACTGATACGCTTGCTCCTTGCATGGGCCTCAGTCAAACCCAGGCGGCGGCAAATTGCCAGGCTTAGAAAGTGCATACTTCTCCGCACCGATGCTGCTAGCGCCGAAGGTCATAGGGTCCTCGCAGCTGGCAGTCGTGTTATCATTCAGAAACGTGCTGCATCTTATACGTCGCAGCCCTAGGTTCAGTCACGTCGTCAGAAGATAGACTGCTTATCCACTCGTACATCTTCCGCGATGTTAACCAGACGACAACAACCCACCAGACCATAAAGTTGGGCCAGTAGAGCTTGCTTCGCTCGGCAACACTTCGCCTTTCCCTGAGCCTGAGCGCAGCGCTCTCTTTTGGCCATGTTCGCAGCTTTGATCTCCTTCCTACTCCTCTTCAGAGTGCTCGCTATAGCTGCATACCCTCCATCTTCTCGCCAAGAAACATACCTCGCTCATGCGCACCTTCGTCCCTCCCTCAATGTGTCCTCATGTCCAGGTACATATGTGCCCCACGCGTCACATCATCTCCACGCTTCGGACTTTCATATAATCACGCAGCACTTATGACAAATGTCTTCGTTACAGGGTACAAAGTCGTTTCCGAAAAGCAGACAAACTACGGGCTCATCGTACAGCTCGCGCTTGCAGGCCCACCTTGTAATGCCTTCGGCCACGATATCATCAATCTCACTGTTGAGGTTACTTACGAAACGCCATCGAGGTAACGTTTGGATTCTCACCCTCCACAGAGACGCCCAACTTACACATCGCGGGCAGACTCCGCGTCAACATTCACGATAATGCTAGGACGCAATTCGCAATCCCTCAGGATGTGATCTCATTGTCGGCCGCTGAAGATGACCCAGTCCTGAAAGACCGTTCCGACCTCGAATTCCGTCATAATTCCAATCCGTTCGAGTTCTGGATATCGCGCCGTTCGGATCCAGATGGCAAGCCCTTGTTCGATACACGCGCACACTCCCTGCCGCCTACTCCCATTCCGCCCGTGATCTCCGATGATGACAGCACTGCATTAGATGGCTTTCCTCTGGTGTTCGAAGACCAATATCTGCAGCTCACGTCCGCTTTGCCGCTCGGCGCAAACATCTATGGTCTCGGGGAAGTTCTGGCCAGCAGCGGTTTCCGACGAGACGTAGGTACGGATGGCGGCGCAGGAACAATTCAGACCATGTGGTCCATAGGCACTTCGGATCCGATCGACGAGAACACGTATGTCGACTTATGATCTTTCTTCCATGTCTTGTCTGATTGGGGTCTCGCTGACCTCCAGCTATGGCTCGCACCCCGTGTATATGGAACACCGGTATGATCCAAAGACGCGCCGCTCAAAGTCGCACGGCGTCTTTCACTTTGGGTATGGATGCTACTTCGTCTTGCGTATTCCTGCCTCGGACCCCACCTGACATCGCGAATCTTCCTCTGTAGGGCAGCGGGCTCTGACATCCTGCTCCTGACGCCGCCTTCGTCGTCTTCGTCCCTGATCCAGTACCGGATGATCGGGGGCACACTCGACTTCTACTTCTTCTCTGGACCTAGCCCGCAGCAGGTGATTGAGCAGTACGGCGCGCTCGTCGGTTACCCGACGTGGCAGCCTGCCTGGGGTTTTGGCTTCCACCTGTGCCGTTGGGGTTACCGTGATGTAAACGAAACGAGAGAACAAGTCACGAAGATGAGAGAGGCGAACATCCCACTGGAGGTCATGTGGAACGACATTGACCTGTATCACGCGGTTCGCGACTTCACAACCGACCCTGTCAGCTTCCCTGCGGACGAGATGAAGGCCTTCATTGGCGACCTGGTGAGCGTTTTTGTATATAGTCTTGGATCGCAGCAGCACCCACCTGTTTTCTGGTGCGCCTGAAACGTCTCCAGACCGCCAACCAGCAGCACTATATCCCCATAGTCGACGCCGCAATTGCCATGGTTGTCAACGCTTCTGATGTGGTACGCACGACAAGCACGGATATTGTGGACGTGCAACTGAGCGGCTCTACACAGTACGATCCCTATACCAGAGGGAATGAATTGTACGTATGTCAAGTGTGTGTGCTAAATGTGACCTGACAGCCTGCCAATAGAGACATTTGGACGAAGAATCCAGATGGCTCGGAATATCTTGGTCGGTCGCGTCCAGGATACGCGGTGTGTCTTAATGCTCGATCTTCATCGCTTGTCCTATCATTCATTAAAGGGACGCTGCTAGGTCTTCCCGGACTGGTTCGCCAATGACACAGGCGTATATTGGACTGAGGCTCTTCGAAACTGGTCAAGAGCGGGCGTCAATTACTCCGGTATCTGGCTGGACGTCAATGAACCTACATCGCTCTGTATCGGCTCTTGGTGAGTTCCGATCCCGTCCTCAGAGCATGTACTGTTCCAGTCCTTATTTCTCGTAGCGGCACCGGAGCCAATCTGAGCGAGGCTACCGTTCAGAGCCCACCGGCACTGGTAACAGACTATCCTGAAGGGTAGAGAGCATAACAATCCTGCACGCTGATGCATCCCTGATACTTAGTCATGCTAGCTACAACGCAACCATATGGGGACCAAGCGGCAATATCACCATCAACGGGACTCTCACGTTTGGGAATGATTCGCTGGTAGCACAGGTTTATGCCAAACGAGGCCTTGGCGCTGCAGGAGAACCGGGTGTGGATCTCAACGATCCACCGTACACTCTGCACAACGGTTAGCGGTGTTTGGGGTGATGGTCTAGGCTGGGCTGACTGTCAAAGCATAGCGTATGGGGTCCTGTCCAACAATACGGTCTCGACTAACGCTACTCATGCCAACGGAGCTGTGGAACTCGACACGCATAACCTATGGGGCGCCATGGAAGAAAAAGCCACGCATCTCAGCCTGCTCGAGCTGCGCCCCCGAAAGCGTCCATTCATGATCAGCCGGTCGACGTTCTCGAGCTCTGGAAGATGGACAGGCCACTGGCTCGGCGACAACATCAGCAAATGGCAGTACATGTATCTGAGCATCCAGGGCGTTCTGCAGTTCCAGCTGTTCCAGATCCCGTTCGTCGGCGCCGACACGTGCGGCTTCCAGGGCAACACGGACGAGGAGCTGTGTAACCGGTGGATGCAGCTGTCTGCGTTTATGCCCTTCTACAGGAACCACAACGTTAGAAGCGCGCTTTCGCAGGAACCGTATCGGTGGGACAGTGTCGCCAATGCGTCTCGGACTGCAATCAGCATCCGATATAGCTTACTACCGTACTGGGTACTACGTCCACGCTAGTACGCATGTGTCCTGATGTCAATGCTAACATGCATAACTTGTAGTACACGCTCTTTGCCAACGCTTCGATGCGCGGAACACCGCCCATCCGGGCTCTCTTCTTCGAGTTCCCGGACGAGCCTGAGTTATTCGCCGTCGATCGTCAATATATGATCGGACGGGATTTGCTGGTGACCCCAGTCCTCACGCCAAACGTGTCCACAGTAGACGGTGAGCAAACGCGGGTCCAAACGCTCTGATGCTTATTCTGATGGACGCGTCCTCTATAGGAATCTTCCCCGGTCAGGGCCGCGTCAAGTGGCGCGACTGGTACACGCACGCGGTCGTGGACGCTGCGATCTCGCAGAATAAGACGCTAGACGCACCGCTTGGCCACATCAACGTCCACATCCGCGACGGTTCCGCGCTTCTCTTGTACGACAGCCCGGCGTACACGATCGCGGAGACGCGCCAGAGCCCGTTTGCGTTGCTCGTTGCGCAGGCGTCGGACGGATACGCGTTCGGTACCGCATACTTGGACGACGGGGAGAGCGTGCAGCCGACTCCGAACATGACGTTGACCGTGACAGCGAGCAAGGGAGAACTCACCATCCGTCCTCAAGGCGACTTTGACGTACACCAACGCCTGGCCAAGATCACTGTCTTGGGTGCAGGTCGAGCCCCTCCTACGGACATTCGCATCAACGGCAAACCGCTGAGAAATAGCTCCAGTTGGCAGTTCGACTCGGGGCTCGAGCGGCTGGTTTTCTCGGGATTGAGCCTTGATCTCAACTCACCTGTTAGTTTGACGTGGAAGTAGTAGAGAACGTCGTTTTGTATGGCATGTTGATCACTGACCAAGGGCCTTGCGGTTTGAGCTTGAGGGGATTGCTGTAGTGTACTGCGTTGGTACTGTACCCCAAAGCTATCGACACCGGCACCGACAGCTTGAGATATCGGACAGAAGTCAATATTCCCCGAGTCTATGATCAATGGGAGAAAAAGGAACTGCACTAAGGGGGAATCGAACCCCCGGCGGGTCGATGGCAACGACCCAGGTTACCACTACCCCATTAGTGCCTTGGTGTGAATCTTTCACGCAGTTCATCTCATGACAACGCTCATGACCATCCGCGTCTGGGACGTTGCTGGACCCGCTGTAGCTTTCAGCGGTTTCCTTCCTACCACGCTCCACGAAGTTCGAAGCAGTTAGCAGTCGGGACTACCGAGGGCGACATCGTTTGTCGTATTCAATGCC
Source organism: Trametes sanguinea (assembly GCA_008973685.1). Taxonomy (NCBI): domain Eukaryota; kingdom Fungi; phylum Basidiomycota; class Agaricomycetes; order Polyporales; family Polyporaceae; genus Trametes; species Trametes sanguinea. The sequence goes on from WAHA01000045.1 coordinate 65,792, forward strand.
GATAAGGCCGTTATCTTCTGATCTCTCAAAATCTCGAGGTTAGGACACAGAGAACTACTATGGCGAGCGTGGACAACCGCCCAGACTACACACCTCTCGATGTCATGGACTCGGACGCATTGGCGACGACAACCTCTGAGGCGCTGACTACGAGCAGAGGTGATTATCAGACCTTGCCAGAGGCATTGCCAGAACTCCCGAAGGTTGAGGTATGTCCTCTGGAATTGCACTGCTAACCGCCAGGCGTTGACAGTGACTCGGTAGATCGCTCATCCGAATCCATACTGGCCACTCAAGGCCTCTCTCTTCGGCGTCGCATACTTTGCCCACCTGCGCTTCCGGCGATATTCTCCTCGTAGGCTGCCGACTCTGACTCCTCTTCGCTTAGGAGAGCTGTATGGGTCGTTCGCGGTCACCTATTCCTTCGTGCAGGAGCAGCGATGGGCGCAATCACGCGTCGTTAATGACAACAACCTACTCACGTTGGAGGCTGCCGGCAGGCGTCAACGGACCCACTGGCATCAGATTCAGGAGCTCGTCTACCAACAACCAGAATACACTCAGCCTCGGTTCGACAGACGTGCGTCGTGCCAATGTATATCTTCACGAAGGACCGCGATTGACCTGCGATTTCGTAGAAATGCGGACCGAACATGGGTTCGCCGCAGACGTAGTATGGTTGCGAGACCATATATGGGCAGATGAAGTAGCCTACAACTACTTCTATCGCGAGTTGTACGAGCAATACGCGCAGAAGTATCCAGACATCAGCATTCAGGACTGGGATGTCTTGATAACTCACATGGCAAATACTGCTTATACCGAAGCGGATAGTAGGTTCATCGTGAGTTGCACTCAACCCTGCCCTCATTCTTGCAGGATCTTATGCATATGTGGACAGGATTCAGCTTCTCCTATGCTCGTCCCGGCGGTCTTTTCCGCCCCGATGGCCATGTTCGCACGTTGGAAGCAAATGCGCTTTCTCACGCCCCTCCTTAACGGACTGCAGAGGATGTCTTTCTACCTGTGGACTGCGGCAATAGCCATGCAGCCCTATAGGCACTGGGCGTACCCGCTTACCCTGCAGAACAAGCAGAGGGTTGCGGAAATGCTGCGGGAGGCTTATCCGGGGTTGGAAGACGAAGCGCAACAGTTGCGCATGAAGTATCGCGAGTGCTAGGGCCGATGATGGGTATCCTGAGAAAGGTGAGCATTATTTCGTGTCGGCATGCACCATGTTGATCACGCCAATTCACCAGCGCATAGCAATCGTCGTCGCCTTTCCCCTGGCCTCTGTCTAGCTTACTAGATGCTGAGTGCTCTGGTCCCACATTCTCCAAACCGGTCGGGAACCTCGATACCGTACAAACGATGATTCGTACGTGACCACTGACGTTATGATGATTAACATGTCAATTCTCAATGTCATTACTCGGTGATAACATTGCTTGCGGCGTAGCAGATCCAAATGAACGTTCGTCACTCGCGCTGCGAGTGCACACATGCCTGTTTTTGTTAGGATCCAATTCCGACTTGATGTTCTACGTAATTGAAGCTATAGCGCGCGGCTATGTGGTCTGGCAAGGCTTCTGCAGCTCACCCATGACATGCCGAGATACCTTCGGGCTTTTTGGGGCGCTGACGGGGGATCCAGCTCTCGCCAGGAGAAGCCAAGCGACCCGGTCGCAGAAGCTACGCGACAGGCGGCTGTGTGGACGCCGGCTTGGAAGTGAGGCATTTGCTTCGAAGATGCAGACATTGCTGGGAAGGAGTGTACATACGGAGAGCGCGGATCTCGCCGCAGTATCTGTCATGGATAGTTTCCAAGGTAATCGGTGGTCCGGCTTTGAATCTTTCTGTCTTCCTATCAGGCTCGCTTGATGGTTGATCTACTTTTTTGTTCGCACAGGGACCCGGAGCTATGTGTGCGGCTTCCTTCTAGGCTTGCGCGACATTAAGGCGGGGATGACTCGCATCTCATTTTCGCCCGGGCTTCACAGCAAACCGCATTCGGTTTCGCTACCACCATCAATTCGTCACGCACTGCACCCGCGAGTCTGTATTCATTGAACCTTGTAAATGCGGCCTGATCGTCTGAGAGCGGTTCTCTTTGCGAAGTCAATCACGTCCGCCTAGTCATAAGCCTGCCCATGTGGCTCAGAGTGTTTGTCAAATTCTCCCGTCGCTCTTTCCCTTCTTTTCGCTGCTGCTACCCGTATGGATATCCACGACAGCCCTGACGAGGTCCATCCTCCATGTGTTATTCGCAGCTCCCAGTCGACTGCTACCCTTTCTAGCTCGGACTCTTCCGTGTCCGATGTGATCCCTATCGAAGATGAACCTATCAAATCCAGACGGCTCAGCCTGCGCACAGTCTCGATTGCGTTGGGCCGGTTTCGCATGAACTGGAACGGGGCACGGAATGGCGAACTGAAAGGTATGTGTGACTGACAACGGCAGCGGAGTACAATTGCGCGATAGCTCACCCGTCTCAGAGGATCGTGTGCTCTCTATTGATACCACTACCGCTGCGGTCGCCGAGTTGTTATCCCCGCTCGCGTCCGGTGCGGAGGGAAGTGCGCGCAAGATCGCCGAGTATGGAACGAAGGCCCTTGCCGAGAGTCTTCCGGAGCTGTTGCGGACCTTGCAGGCTATCGCGTCTGTTCACCCGTTCATCGGTCGTGAGTGAATCTAATATACTGGCAGTTTTGGGCAATTAACATCTGTTGCAGTCGCGGTGGGCGCGTTCAGGGTCGCCATCGAGCTGGATTTGAAGAGAAGGGAGAACGACAAGAAGATCAACCTGCTCTTCGTCGAAATGCGGGACATGATGACGGCCTTGCTAAAGTAAGTCATACCCAGCATCTGATTGAGGTGATCTCTCATCACTCCCCGTAGACTGGATGATATCGACGATCCTGGATGTATCGGGGCGACTGGAAAGACGATTCAAGAGAAGCTCCAACCTATCATTGACCAAGTCGAAGCAGATATCCTGACTTGTGCCAACGTCTGTGATACCTACGCGAAACAGTCGGTAGTCGCCAGGGTATTCTCTGGGCCGCGTTGGGATGCAGAGCTACAGCAGTATATCAAGCGATTCGAGAAACGGCGCGCGGACATGCAATTCACCATTGCCGTCCATCTGGGGATGAGTATTGATGCAGCCAACCGGCAGATTAGTATGCTTCATGAGAAGTGAGCGTCGTCTCCTACAATCGACATCCAACCTGACATTATCTCTTCCTCTTAGGATGGACAGGGCCCTGAGTTACTTGCAAAGCTGTGTCTCTCCGGAGGAGAGGGAGCTCGTCACGTTCATCAAGCGTAAGGGCGGCAGGGAGGTCATCTTGAAAGACGACCGCCTCCTGCTCGAGCTAGCGCAGAGGCGTTCTGCTTCTATCTATCAGGACTCTGGTGGTCGATGGGCAGGCCGTCAGGATTCGCTCGACCTCGACGAGCTCCGGGCTGCGCTGTCTGAAGATCCTGCGATTTCCATCACTCGAAACAGCGACGCCTTCGAGAGGAAGTTCGAGATGCAAGAAAGGGAGCTCCTGCGCATTCAAGAGATCGTGCACGAAGAGAACGCTCATGTCATCAAGTCCATCTCTTCTGGGCCCCATGACAAGATACACGACAATGTGAGTAACTCCCATACTTTTGCGGGTGCCATGGCACAACGCTGATTGCTCCATGCTAGGACCTGCATAACATTTGGCGAGAGATGGTACGTCTAACTCTGTGCATTGCGTAGTACTCTGTGTCTCACCCATCCTGCAGAGATGGCGCGGAAATGTCAAAGCCAGATACTTTGTCTTGGCCGTCAAAGACTACTGTCTCGAGAAGCTTGACAGGCTCAACAGGAACGAGCAGACATTCACCGATTGCGATCGACCGACGCGGATTACCGAGCAAGACGAGTGGACGCTCGAGTACATCAGCGTCACCCGGCTGCAAGCCATCATTGAGGCCTTTGACGACGACGCATCGGGCTTCATCACGATCTCAGAAGTCAATACGTTCACTGCGTCGAAGCCGCATGACTGGAGGTAAGCTATCGCTTGGTGGCTCCCAAGCGTATGGACGTTGCTCACGAACGTGAAATAGCCTGCTGCACTGGATGGCGTACTGGGCTGTCGGTACGTCGATGCCGCTCACAGACAGCCGCGCTCTGCGCTGATATCTCTGGCAGGTTGGCAGATGACGATGACGCGGTACGTCGTCGACATCGATCACATACTCGACAAAATGTTCGCGATCAGGTCCCACGTTCTACCGGCCAACCGACGTTCCGTGGAGCGGTATCTCGACCAGGTTTGGTCACCCATCACCGAACTCACGACAGCTTTCCGACGAGCTGAGCGGAACGACGTCGTAGAAGACCGCTTCAGAGACTATGTACAAGCAGAGGAAAATAGGCTAAGAGAAGGATTAGAGCAAGCACGGTACGACATCGATGCTGCAGATACACTCCAGCTTGTGACAGGCCCGGGACGTATCGAGAAGGTAAGCCTCGCACTCTCTGCTACTGACAACCTGAATGTGCCTTGGCTCACAGCTATTGCAGTATCTGTTCCCATTGCTCTATCTTCTCCTGCAGCGCGACTATGAGATAATGCGTCTCGCCACGAAGGTCGTGATTCACAAGGACGAGCTTTGGGACTCCAGCGACACCCTCAACTATGTCTTCCGTGCAGTGGAAGATCGCTATATAAATCTCGAGAGTGAGCTAATATCGTCCAAGGACTGTATGACCCTCACTTACGTCTCGAAGACCTGTTCAAGCAGCAGAACCTCGATCCTGCTCAGCAGTTCAAGGTGTTCGCTTCAGAGCTGGTATGCATTCCCGCAGCGATATATTTAGGTTACTAAGGTCCAGTCTTCAGTTCCGTTACCGGCACGACCCTACTCCATTGTGGTCGATAGAGCGTTTGCGCGAGGCTCATTACCCTGAATTACACTATAACGACGCCGAAGAAGATCAGTTCGTCGATCCCCATCGACTGTTAAATCATCCCATCGAGGAATCTGCCGTCAACCCGCTCGCGTCTCCGCAGTATGTCGAGACATGGCCAGATCGACGTGCTACAGGTTCTATCAAGGCAATGTAAGGTTCCACAGCAGAAGTGACCCCCACATTGAAACTCATTCATCTCGTGCAGCTTAGGACAATGGTCCGGCTTCCTAGGCGACGCCGCGATGTTCCCTAGCGAGCCAATGCTCACCCTGCATGTTCATGCCACTGACACATCGTCTAACGGTGCTCAATTTGAGGCCAAGGGTACGCTGGCGAATGGAACCACCTACAAACTCACCCGTGCCAAAGCGATAGGGGAGGGGGAGGAAGCCGTCTATACCTTCAGCATGCAATACGCTGCACGATACTGGCCCAAGAATTTCCGGGGACAGCTCAGCGACAGCGGACGCGAGCTCAGTGGAACGTGGACTTGCCCGGGCGATGGTAGTCGAGGTACATTCCTCTTCAGACGGCTGCCGCCTGAGTTGATGCGATTCTGGCCGTTGCCTGTTGATCGTGATGTCGCTCAGAAGAAGGCTCGGGCGCTCTGGTGGTTTGCTTGCTTAGCCGTTCATGGACAGCTGCGTCAGCAGACGACTTCTTTGCCTTTCCTCATAGAGCGACAGGAGGTCCGTCAACGATTCCTCAAGTTCATCCGCGCCCGGGACGGTCAGCGCATGCTAGATGAAAACGAGCTTCAGAGCCTAGCTCATTGCTTCCGGAGCATGACACCGTCCGAGGCGAGACACTACTATATGTTCTACGAGTCGCTCCGTCGAATCGCACCTCAGCACTTGTGAGCTGATCCACTGTCTATGCCGTCGCTTTCGACTCACATGCATGGTGTTCATAGTGGCATCTCGTGCGTCAACTGCCACGACCATATCTACGGAACGCGCATTATGTGCCTCGACTGCGGAATCCGAACTACAGTCGATCTTTGCGACAAGCCGAGTTGTCGAGAGGCGACCGTAGGCCCTGACCGCCGAGACGATCTCGTATCTCCCCACCTGCCGTCCCACCGCATCCTCAAGGTTCGCCGCGTCATCCACCGCCACAGGGAGTTCGGGAAGACGTATCGCGCTGCGCAGGCCGCTCTGATAAGAGCAGAAGAAGCGCTAGCAGACGCAGACGAGGTAGTGGTTGCGCATACTCCGACGGGACATGGTCGCAGCCTTAGCGCGAGGATTCGGACGGAGGCGCTTGTTGCTCGGGAGCTCTCGTGCGTTGGATGCAAGAGCAGGGTGTCGAGGCCGTGCTGGTATTGCATTGAGTGCGACGGTGGGTTTTGATCGCTCTACTTGTCGCATGCCGCTCACGTTTGGCCATGCACTCAGATGAATGTTTTGTCTGCATAGAGTGCGAAGACTCCAGATCGGCATTCTCAGGCGGTCACAAGCGTGTGCACGGCATTGTCCGTGTCGCATGGCCTCGAGAGGAAGCTACAAAGTCTGCCGACATCGAATGGTCTCACTCCCGCATTGACGTTCTCGAGACAAAGATCGATACCTTCCAACAGGAATCCGCGACTCGCTTCGACGCTCTGGACGGCAGGCTATCTGCTCTGGAGGCTCGTTCGGCTGAGTTCGAGCTCAAGCTGGAAGCTATGCGGATCGCATCGGAACAAAGGCTGGAAACACTTGATACACGACTGGAGCGCATTGAGGGGCTACTGGCTGCTCTGGCCTCGAGGCTGTAATACGCTGTGGAATGTGCTTCTGTATGTTCTGTCACTGCTGGGATTTCAAACGAGGAGAAAAAGTCGATTACCCACAAGCTACTGCCTGAATCACGGCACAGATTCCGAAGAGTGCAAGTGCAAGACCCCATATCCAAATGTCACGACAAAACCGGCGATGCCAGCGTTGTCGCTCACGCTGCGCTGCGTCGATCGCCAGAACACGGCCTGCAAGCAGCTTGCACTGTAAGAAGCAAATGGCGGGCCTCTGGTGAGGCGGGTAGAGATACGGCTTCAGGAGGGTATGACCCACATGCGGTGTTCGATCGCCTGCGGAGCCGTTGGAGTACGCCCGGATGGCCCTACTGATTAGAATCAGGTCGACATACTGGCCGCGCTTTGTGCGTTTGTGGCCGAGCTCTAAAATCCCCAGCGAGATGGGGAGGCGGTACCAATCGTGGAGCTCGCCCTCAACGAGCGCGGCGTATGAGTGCATATATTCTGTGCCTAGATCCGCCATCCCAACGGCGCTGCGTACGGAGAGTATCATCAGGACGCGCAGAGAATGAAGCAGGCCTCCGATAGGTTGCTTACCGAGCAGCCCTGTTACGCTTGTAGCCCATGAGTAGTTGGACATGTTCGGCAGACAGCGTGTAGATACTGATCGTGTTGCCTACGAGTGTCAGGTGGTCGAGCAAGTTAGTTGTAGGCTGTATGACGAAGCCATCTTCGAGTAATTCTCTAGCGCTGAAGCTAAACTGCGCGGTCGCGGCAGTGTTATCAGCCAGCGGCGGAAAGGCGCGCTTCACGATTCCCGAAAACGTCGGCGGGGGAGTGGATTCGAGGGAAATACCGATGGTGTCGATGGCGAGAAGACCGCTCAGAAGCATCCACGCATATTCGACCTGTTGCGAGGGATCCTGTCGAGATCTGAGGCTCAGCTGTGCATCCGGAGAGGCGTGCTTGAAACCCACTTTGTCTCCCAGTTGATTGGGCCAATTAGGATGCATTCGCATTGAATTCGCAAACTTCTCCACCACTTGGTCCTGCGAACGGTGGTCCGTCAAGAAATGGAGCAAGGAGCACATATTGTCGACAGAGTAGCGCGCCCCAAAGCCATCGAGCTTGAGGTCGCTGATGTGACCGTAGAGAGCCTCGGGCAAATCACTGTGCCAGTGCTGTCCGTCATCGTCGTAGAGTGCTTCATAGAGACGAGCACAGAGAGGCTCCAGGAAGAGTCGCCAGACTCGTGTGTCGTGCACGACATGTGCGTCGTCTGGAGATGGCGGTCGCGGCGGCGGATCTCGTGTGGTGGTAGGCGGAGGGTGCTGCCAGTTAATACGGGTGATAAGCAAAGCGCCGTCTGAACTACATACCATTTGGCTTGCAAGTGTGACGCACCTGTACGCTGGACTCAGGCGGTGAACTGACCTCAAAACACGACCCGTGCGAGCCATCCCCCTGGCATGAGCGTATGAACGACTGAGTGCTGCGAGGTCACCATGACGCGCCTACCTGGTACTCCGACATAGGTGGAGAGGGAGTCGGACGTCTCGTGCGAGATTTAGTGATGTGAAGACCTCTGGGCCGTGGTGGGGTCGCGGCGGCATGCGCCCTTCGGTGCGTCTCGGTCGAGTCTCTATAGCGTTCTTTGTCTGACCGCAGTAAGGGGGTCACCGCGCCGTAACCAGCATACGATCGGGACTTTGGTACCGCTGCTCTGCTGCAAGCCGTCCTATAGCCCATGACGGTGGCAAAGATGTCCTGCGACTCGAGTCTCAGACCCACGCGTGAGATTTATACCTGAAGCAAGGTGGCAATGCTAGAGCTCACCAAAGGAAAGAGTCGCTCAACGAGGCAGTGTTGTGAAGGAAGAGTGTCGGCGAGAAGGCACAGCGCACCTGATACGAAGAACATAGCATCATGGACGACAATATATATGCGGTGTTTTACCACTAGAGGAAATGCCGCCGCGAGCGTCGGCCGGAACCTTGCTTGTCAGGCCTGGATGGGCCCCGTTTCCGCTGCTTACGATCAGGCTCGTCGTTTCGAAAATTATTTTGGTAGGATGTAGGGAGTCAGCAGATTCTGCTGGTCAGACTTTCGGAGGTACAGTGATGTGTGGACGCAGAGCACAACCCAAGCTTTCCGGCGGCTGGAGTGTAAGCGCTGCGTTGGGATACAGCGGGGTCACGTGCTTAGGGAAGGACGCGGGCAGAGATGTCGAAGCTGCTATGATGGAGTGCGTTGTAGCATCAGGAATGCTTGCAGTAGGAGGTTGATAAGGCAGGTTGAAAGCGCGATGCGCACGGTAGTATGAGTTGAGATTCTGGCGGTGGAGCAGGGACAAGTGCGCACGGGGTGCGACATCGCAGTCACTGATTGACATCGTATGATAGAACAGGTTATTATTATTTACGTTGTCAATACAGTTAAGATTCCTATGAGGTACGGTAAACGAAGCCGGGCTCGCTCTCTTCTAGTGGTTCCGGCGTTTTTTCTCAGGCGACGGGGATGGAGAGAATGGGTCTACAGCTGCGACCCTTTTCGTGGGAGTGGTTTGTTCAGTAGGTTCATTTAAGAGGGTAATGGAGGAGACGTCGGCAACGGTGGAGTCCTTGAGGTTGGAGCCCGGAGCGCTCTTTTGCTCTGAGATTGTATAGTGCGTAAGGGTGAAGCGGACGATGCACAAGGCGCCGCGTAGTTTCGTGGTGTATTGGGAGGGGGGGATGATTTTGTTTCCGTTGTTTGAATCGTATGCGGGGAGTGGCCGGGCGACGTGAGAGTGAAGCAAGCCCTTGAGAGCCTCGCGTGCACGAGCACTGTAAGTCGGCCAGTTTGCGGTTCTGCATTCGTCCGGAAGGTCTGCTAATGCGTTAGAGCGTGTGATCGCAAAGCCTCAGAGCAACCTTACCGTCTGTGACGTCGTTCTCGTCATCATCGTCTTCGGTTCTTTTCTGCGCCAATAGTGAGCCAGCCATGGTGTAGTCACGACGAAAGAGCGACTTACTCGGAAAATGTTGTGTCTGATATTGATTTTGGTGTGCACTTCGGGCGGCACAGGCGGTACAATTACACCCGTTTTGGTGGTCTTGGGCGACGTTTCGGCAAGGCCTTCAAGTGTCTTGAGGATGTCGAGAGCGGCGGCGAAGTCGCTGGCAAGCAGCGGGTGCTCAACAACAGGCTCCAGCTGGAGTTTCAGCTGGGTCTTATGGAAAGGCCTGTCGAATGTGAGGTTCGCGAAATTGCCGTCTGGGGAGAGGAACGTTCCTCTAGTGGAGATGCGCGCTATGATAGCAAGGTTTGCTGGCTCGGGCTGCGGCGGCGGCGGAGTGGTGTCATCATCCTCAGTAGCGGCGTACGCGGCGGCGGCATTGGAGTAGGCTTGAAGGGCAGCGGTTGTGACGAGAATCTTCTCGCCGTGTTGGCGGTGCCATACGAGCCGGTCGTGCACGTTCAAGTTCGGCAGGCCTAGATAGATGCACATGTTGGACTCGGCCTGCATTGCATTCGTTCTGTACGTCATAAGTTTGGCATTGAGCCTTTTGCTGAGCGTAGATTGTCCTGCAGGAGCTACGAGCAGCGGTTCGCGTGGACACGGGGAGTGAAGAACAGATAGGAGACCTACCTGCGTTGCCAGTGGTCTGGTTGGCTATGCAGGTGGATGTGAGTATCGGTTTACCGCAGGCGAGCAAGCAAGGATATACGAACCGTTAGAAGAGGGGGATGTGTTGGTACGCATGGTGGTGGTCGGAGAGTAAGGAAGGACGAAGGCGAAATTTGTCTCTATGGGCTGCAAAATTGGGGGGAGCCGATTAAGTCCCAGAATGGTAGTATGTGGCGGCCCACTATTCTCGTTTTGACATACCGTTCTTGCTGCTCGTCATCCATCTCGCTCCCAGCTTCTATGACAGATCTCAGTCTTTCTTGTCTGGATTGGCTCTCTGTGCAGGAGATTCTTAGCTCTGTACGCGGCAGGCTGTCAATACCGAATTCTCACCGAAGACCGAAGAGCGCGCTGGTCTCCTATGTGGAGAGTAGGGCTGATCCCGAGCTCCTCAGAGACCTGATCTCCATGGGTCGCAGAAAGGCGCAAGACCGGGCATCACGGGACGAGGAACGACCACGGCGACGTGTTGAGCAGCAAGCAGAAAGAAGACGTTGTGATAGGGAAAGGGAGGAAGGTGGACGCCGCGACCCTGCAACACATTTCTTGGAGCTACCCACGGCGGCGCAAGTCAAGGAATGTTACCGTCAGTTCTACGAGGCTACGTCCAACGCTGCGGTAGCAAGCGGTGTTTGCGCTGTCTGTGCGCGGGAGGTGTTGGTGTCGGAGGAGAACCTGACGAAGATGACATTGGAGAGTATTCCGCATAGGGAACGTTTGGTCCCTTGCTCTCCCCATAGAGCGCATACACTGTACTTGGGGATGCTCCTAGAACCCGCGGGGTTGTCTTCGTCCGAAGGTGATGGGTCTCAGACGATCATGGCGAATGTATGTGGGACTTGTCTCCGTGCGCTTGAAAACCCGAAGCGGCGGCGACCTCCTCCTTTGTCCCTTGCGAACGGTCTATGGATTGGCGCAGTTCCGTGGGAGTTGGAAGTGTTAACGCTTCCGGAACAGCTATTGATCGCTCACCTGTATACACGGGTCTACGTCTTCAAGCTGTATCCAAAAATCCTTGGCCAGCGTCCCGATGAACGTGCGTTGCAACGTGCTATGCGCGGAACTGTCAGTTCATACGAACTCAACGTCGACGACATGGCTTCGATGATCAACGGAACCTTGTTTCCTCGTCGTCCTGCCATCCTTGCGTCAGTGGTCTCTATCACTTTCGTGGGAATCGGTCGTCTTCCCAAGAGCTGGTTGCACTCGACGTTCCGAGTGCATCGGTCTCACGTTGCGCGAGCTCTTCAGTGGTTGAAGGCCAACAATCCGAAGTACTATGGCGACGTGGTCATCAGCGACGAGGCCCTGGCTGAACTACCCGAAGATGATGTACCTGCAGAGCTGCTCAGCATTGTACGTCAGACGTCGGATACCGCGGCAGTTCTGCAAGAAAGCGACGGGTACGTTCCGGAGGGAGCTGATGGCGTTGGTGAAGAAGTAGAGATGGAAGAGTTATCTGGAGATCAGTTGGGTGAGTAAAACATGACAAGTGTCGTGCGATGCGAGTGTCCGGCTGAACACGAAGGACTGTAGAGGATAGACCTTCAGTCATCCCTTTGACTGTTGCTGGGGCGGTCGACACGGACCTGTCGAAGATGAGCGCGAATGAACTGATGATTTGGGGGCTTGCAAACATGTGGAAGGAGGGGAGGGAGGGTGGTTATCTTGTGCGACACGGTGGACAGCCAGTTAGCGACTTCGCGCCAGAGGATCGTACACGGTTGCAAGAGAACGAAGAACTGGTCGACATCCCAAACTTCTTCGAAAAGGCTTTCCCTTGCCTCTTTCCCTACGGTCGTGGAGGCTTCGAAGCATTGCGTCCTGTTCGAGTTGATCTCCGGGAGCATGTTCGCTGGGCTTTGCAGTACCATGACCGAAGATTCCGACGGCACGAGACATTCCCTTTTGTGTGCTTCGGGATTCTGCAGAGAAGGCAAGCGTTGGGCTCAGCCCGTGTTCAAATGCGCCGTCGGCATTTCGAGCGAGACGCTGCAGTGCTGTCTACAATCACTGCTGAGAAGTTGCTAGCGGCGCAGGAAGAGGAACGCACTCACCGGCCTATCAGCGATCCCGCAGTTCGTCTTCTCCGGAGTCATATCCATGCCACGGCTAGTAGGGTTCAAGGGTCAGACCAGGCGCGTTATCAGTTACGCAGTCAGATATGGTCTACTGTTTTGAAGTTCGGGGGACCTGCTTTGTGGATGACGTGGAACCCGTCCGACTTGCACGATCCTCTGGCACAAGTGTTCGCTGGCGCTGAAATCGATCTGGATGCGTTTGTCGCAACGGCGGGACCGGGACCGGAGGAACGCGCTCGAACGATTGCATTGGACCCATTTGCAGCGGCCCAATTCTTCCATTACACGGTTCGTTGCATGCTGGAATGTCTGTTACAAATTCGGTCAACTCCTTACACTGTGAAGTCGACGATGGGCGTCCTTGGCCGTGTTTCCGCTTACGTGGGTTCGGTGGAGTCTCAAGGTCGCGGTACTCTACACCTCCACATCCTGGTATGGATGTCTGATGCACCGTCTCCGCTCGAGCTCCAGAGGCTGTTGCAAGATGAACAGTTCCGGGCGCGTGTTGCGGCATTCATACGAGCCAACATCCGTGCCTACTTACCTGGATTTGAGAGCGCAGATAGCGTGAAGGCTCTGCCAAAGGAACCCGAGGTGGCGTATTGCCGCCCTCCCCATCCCGATCTGGCGAACTACGAAGACGAGTGTCGGAAGCTGGAGGCGAAGCTTGCGCGCGCTGAACAGATCCATACGTGCAAGCTCAGGCGTTGTCTCGTCTTCCGTGGTGGTCGGTTGCAGTGCAAGCGTCGCGCTCCATTCCCCTGCTCTGCCGAAGAAGTGGTGAGCCCGTCCGGACAATGGGCCACGAAACGCCTGTATGGATATGTCAATGCGTGGTGTCCTGCAATCTTGGTCAACGGCCGATGCAACAACGATATCAAACTACTCACCAACGGCGAAGACACTCGCAATATCACCTTCTACGTCGCGTGTTATAGTGCGAAAAAGCAGGGGAAGAGTTACAATCTGTCGGCGATCTTGGCAGATGGGTTTGCATACCATGAAACACACCCGCGAACCGATTACGTGAACAGTGTGCGCGACCAACAACGTCTGTTGCTCTTCCGGCTGGTGAATACGATCAATCGCGAACAGGAGCTGGCGGCGGTTATGGTCATGTCGTACCTCATGGGATGGGGCGATGTTTATCGCTCGCACAGCTATTCCCCCATCTTCTGGTCTGCTTTTGTTCATGCTCTATATACTCACTTCCCGTCATTACGGCGAGCTACAAGGTAGGTCCTGTCGATCAATATGTGAGCCGTTGCACAGTGATGAAGCTTACATGACACTGTATAGAATGGGGGTAGAATCTTCCGGGGAAGGGAGTAACGATTCCAGCGAGGAGAGGCAACCTGAAGATGGTGTTACTGATGTAGACACAGACGAGACACAAGAGGTTTGTTGTGGCTTTTGTTAATGCTGGGATATGTCAGCTGATGTATTCATTCTATGGAAGGACGACGACTCTCACGTCACTTTGGAGTTTGGTCGCAACGGCAGACTACACGCTAAGTCGCAAGTGCTTGACTATGCGTTGCGTGGGGAGTCGTTGTCTGGCATGTCTGTGCTCTCCTTCTTTACGGACACATATGAGGAAGACTGCAAAGATGCCGAAGATGAGGAGGACGAAGGCTTGCCATCCGCAGAACGTATTCGACGTGGCCGTCCTCGCAACCAGAGAGTGCCATACCTGCCAGATCATCCTTGTGCGAACAGGAAGACACGTGTCGTGCGATCGTCGGGACATAAAAACTTGCCAAACATCGTCGGGCCGTGGTTTCCTCGGAATGATGATGACGACGTCCGCGAGCTGTACTGCGCATCAATGCTCGTCCTTCTGAAGCCGTGGAGGGATATGCGCGACTTGAAACGTTCTGGACAGAGTTGGGAGGATGCTTTCAACGCTTTTCTCGCAGCCGCTGATGCAGAAACTCGCCGTGTTCTCGAGGGCATCCAATACTATCATGATTGCCGTTCCGCTGCCGATGCTCAGTCAGCCGACGAAGGAGACCGCTTGCGTCAAGGCGAAGAATTCTATGTTGAAGAAGATGAAGCTGGCGCGACACTCATAGAACATGGCGAAGATCTTGACGATCTCGACTACACGGAGGCAGGGCTGCAACAACTTCGTCAGTCTCAAGTCAACCCGCGAGAGTTCTTGAACGGACATCTGGCGGTGGAGGCGGCAAAGCGAGCCAAGATTTTCGCAAGCGATACGTCGATCTGGCATGCGGAGAAGTCCAGTAGCGTTGCCAATGCGACTGGTGAAGACCTTCGTCGGTTGGAGGAGTGGCGTAGGAAACTACAGGAAGACGTTGCACGTGCAAACCGACGTGGACAAGATGAGGTCCCTGATTCGGCTGACTTACCAGACGCGGGACCCTCTGTTGCAGCTATTGCCAGCGCTGGAGTTCGCAGTCTGCTGCAGCCTAGAGTCCAGCAGATGGGGTTACTAGCTCCTGAGGAAGCGCTACCTCCAGTGGACGTTGCAGATCTGCGAGAGGATCAATTCCGGGCTTTTGATATTATCGTCTGGCATCTACAGCAGACCTTGGCAGGCCAATCACCCCCTCCTTTGCGTATGATTGTGTATGGCGAAGGCGGTACGGGCAAGTCTCGAGTTATTCAAACGGTAACGGACGCGTTCGACGGTCTTCAGAGCGCATTTCTACTGGTGAAGACATCATACACAGGTATGACAGTTGCAGCTTGACAGTGTGATGTGTATTCTGACGCCGTCTGTTGTCAGGCATCGCCGCTTCGCTTATAGACGGGAAGACTACTCACACAATTGCTCATCTGTCCATCCGAAAGGATGGGAAGATCAGTGATGAAGCGCGTGCGTCGCTGCAGGCGTTCTGGCGGGTGGTGAAGTACCTCATCATCGACGAGTGTTCCATGCTCTCGAAGACACATTTCGCCGTGTTGCTTCGGTCGATTCTAATCGGATTGGACGCCGCAGACCTGTCGGGCTTGAACATCATTCTCTGCGGAGACTTCCATCAATTCCCACCCGTCGCTGTATCTCCGCGCGAAGCACTTTATCGCCCCGCCGATTTGGAGAAGGATGATGCAGACTGCCTTCTGGGACGGAAGCTATACGAGGAGTTCACCACTGTGGTGATTTTGAAGGAGCAGATGCGCGTCACGGATTGGGTCTGGCACGACTTCCTGACACACCTCCGTTACGGCTCCATTCGGGCCGAGCATCTGACAATGTTGCGCTCTCTGGTGCTAGACAAGGAGAAGGGAAACATGCCAGACTTCGATCGCGAACCGTGGTCCGATGCGGTGTTGGTCACGCCTCGACATGCGGTGCGAGAGGCTTGGAATGCCGCCGCTGTGCGCCGATGGTGCTCTTCAACAAAACGTCAGCTCTTCGTCTGCTCTGCTCAAGATACTATCGGAGGCCGACCTTTGACGATGAAGGAACGATATGCGCTTGCATCTCGAAACAAAGACGATAGGCGCCGGCGACGGAAGGACTTGCCCGACGAAGTCGAGATTGCGGAAGGCATGCAGGTCATGGTCACCTCCAATGTCGAAACGGACCTCGACGTAACGAATGGTGCACGCGGAGAGATCGTCAAAATTGTTCTGCATCCCGACGAGCCTCCAATAGGCGATGAGCCTATCATCCGGTTGCGATTCCCTCCAGCGTATATCCTTGTTCGCCTTCGTAGGACACGTGCATCGAGGCTTGAAGGCCTGGAAGATCGTGTCATACCTGTCGAACCATCTACCGTGTCGATGCAGATTCAAGTCAAGCAACCTTGCAGTCGGAAGACCATAAGACGTACCGTTCGACGCAAACAATTCCCCATCACTGCCGCGTACGCCTTCACAGACTACCGCTCCCAAGGCCAGACTATTCCATATGTGATCGTAGATCTGCAAACGCCTCCAGGAGGTCGTTTGAGTCTGTTCAATCTCTACGTTGCCCTGTCTCGTAGCAGAGGACGGGATTCGATTCGCATCTTACGTGACTTTGATGATGATGTCTTCAAGCAAACACACGACTTTGATCTGCTCAGAGAAGATGATAGATTGGAGCACCTGAGTCAGAAGACGAAGGAGTGGTGGGAGGCAATGGGTCGACGACGAGTTTACGAGGCGACGAGGCGGCAGGGCGCATGTTGAATTCAAGTTGTACGTAACGACTTCTTTGTACATAACGTAGTACTGCACTTCGAACAAACACTAGTATGGTTCAAAAGCAATTGCATAAGTCTGAATGTACGGAGGGATTGAATGCCATAGGCTCTACACACATGTACGGACAAGGGTGTCCACCGAGATACCATGCTACACGGGAATGCACAGAGCTGCTTAAATCAGAATTGAATGAATATCGTAAAGAACCTCTGTCGTCGAAAGACCTGGGACGAAGAGGACAAAGCCATGAACGGCGACAACTACGTATGTTTCCGTTACGATCTGTATCCCATTCGTGCGCGTACTGGCAGAACTCGAAGCCAACGGACGAGTAGTAGTTAACCGGCACCGGATCTCCCCCTTCCGGGAAGGAAGGATGCAGCACCCTGTCCCACTGCACCAGACCGAAACCCGACAAGGTAAGGGTAGGGTATGCGCAGACAAAGCCATCAGCATGGAGATAGTTCATGAGCAAAGTCGTCCATGAACAAGCGAGGGGGATTGTGGGAACATCGAGTGGAGGCGAGACTCCGCTCACCGCAATTGTCAAAGACGAATCTCGACGTCGTAGTTTGAGAAGGCGAGTCAAGCCGGCGGTGTACTCGAGAACGTTGAGCATACACGTATGCGAGGACGTGTTGCTACATTGACCAAGCTTGACATCCAGCTCTATCTCGTACCCTTCGATATCGAGCAGATGGTGAAGCACGTCTTGTGCGTACTGAGTCGCGACGTAGATCTCGTCCGGCATACGAAGACAGATGTCTGGGTGGAGGTAGCGCAGTGCTGTTGCGCCTCCCAGGATGGCGCGAGAGTCGCGCATAACGCGTTGAAGAAATGTATCAACGTCGTCAGCGTAACTGGTGCTCGGGGAGTCAGCACTAGTAATTATAAACACACATCACTTGCATCATTCTGCTTACCGAGCAATGACACGCCGAAGGCGACACTTCAACTCCCTCTTTACCGATACCGCCATGCTTCGCGATGAGGGGCGTACCACAGTCAGCAGGGTCTTCGCATCGAGAAACTGCAGAGTGTCGGCAATGATGGACAAGGGAAGAATAGCCGGCATTGGGAATGTTGACAGATGGAGAGCGAGAATAGAGAAACAGGCCGACGTAAGGCGAGAAAGAGAGCCCAAAAATTGTCAGTTCAAATTTCGAGAGCATGCGGACGGTACTTAGCCCCACTGTGTACGATCGTTTCATTTCATGCACATCTACCTTAAGTCCCAAGCTCTAAGCAGCTCAGTAGTTATGGGTGTGCATGTATGCAAAGCGCTGCAGTGCGGTGTGAATAGGAATACTCGATATCTATCCCTGAGCACCTGACAGACGTGTCGAAAGCAACAGTGCTACGTGCTACTCGACGTGCGAGGTAACATCCTCTATTAGGCGCCCAAACTGTCCGCTCGAGGTAGCGGTTTCAAGCGCTCACGTCACTCTGTAGTGACGATGTGACAGTGAATGTCATTTGCTGAAGTATATCACACGGCGTCCGTTTTTGGTTCGCGAAACCTATTTCTAGAGCTATGGCATCACCCTTCAAAGCTACTTATGAACAGACAAAGGCAGTTTCGTGGCTGGGACGCACCCGATAATTAGTGTCACGCCCTGCGCCGTGACAGGATCAAAGGTAAGGTAGTATAGACGCCCGTGACACTTGATGGCCTCGGGACAAATCGTATAAAGAGTGTCGGGACAAACCGGCGACACGAATCTGGCTTCATTTTCGGGTTGACAGAACCTTGACAAGCAAGGTAACAAACAGTGCTCCGAAGATGTTCGAAGCGATGCCATGATGTTTGCCTACTCTCTCTGGTACGCTATCCGACGGGAAGCGGGGTTCTGTGCGGGCGATGATAATGAAGCTGTGTGGGAGCTGCGTAGATTCCCAGAATTTGATGTGTTAAACATGACTGTTCAGTTAGCGCCATGTATATGACGCCCTCAAAACGATGTTGAATACAGCATGATCCAGCATGTGTCTCGAATCTGACATGCGAACGAAAAGTCTTTGTCCAAGCTGTGCCCCGATTCAGGACAGCGAGATGACCAGCGACCATACCGATGTCACCGTCTGGATGACAGTGCAGATCCCAAAGAAGACCGCGAGGACGGCGCCCCAGAACATCCACGGCTCAGCCTTCTTGCGCTTGTGGATATCGCGTCGGAGGCGGTTGTACCAATGCCGCCGCCTGCGCAGCGCTGCCTCGATTGCCAGCACACGGCTCGCGAGCAGCTGCCGCGGCCGAACAAGTCAGACCAGGCGTGAGTCGGGATTGCGCGCGAGGATCATGATGAAAGAAACGCACGTGAGGCGTACGGTCACCCGAGCGGTCGTTGCGGTACATGCGGATGACGCCGGTGACGACGGTGAGGTCGTCGCACTGGCCGCGCTTCGCGCGGTCATCGTCGATTTTGAAGATGCCGAGCGAGATGGGGAGGCGGTAGCATTCGTGGAACTCGCCCTCGACGAGCGCGGCGTATGAATGCATGTATTCGGTGCCGAGGCCCGCCATGCCGATGGCGCTATTTACGGACTCTGGGTCAGCGCGCGGGCACGATGGGAGAGGTATGGTGCAGCAGCTCACCGAGCGGCTCTGTTGTTATTGTAGCCCATCAGAAGCTGGATTTCTTCGCTGGAGAGCGTGAAGACGCTGATGGCGTTGCCGACGAGCTTCAGGTGATCGAGCAGGTTCGATGTAGGCTGTATGCTGAAGTCTTCTTCGACTAATTCCCTGGCTGTGAAGCTGAATTGCGTTGGCGATACAGCACCATATGGTATTGGTGGGAAGATACGCTGCACGATCCCCGCGAACGTCGGAGGCGGGGCGGGCTCGAGGTAGGGTTTGAGGGATACGACGGCAAGGAGGCCGTTGAGCAGCATCCACACGTACTCGACGTGTTGTGACAGAGGCTGAACGCCGATCGCGCCTCAGCTGTGCGCTCTACTCGCGACAGTCTGCTGTTCACGAACCTTGTCTCTCAGCTTCGCGGGCCAGCCGGGCTTGACGCGCATCGCGTCGACGAACCGCTCCACGCCCTGCGCTTCCCAGCGGTTGTCCATCAGGTATTGGAGCAACGCGCACATGTTGTCCACAGAGTCGTGTGCGCCGTAGCCATCGAGCTTGAGGTAGCTGACGTGGCCCGAGACGGGCTCGGGCAGAGCGCTATGCTCGCCGTCGTAGAGGGCTGCGTGGAGGCGGGAGCAGAGAGGCGCGAGGAAGAGGCGCCAGGTGAGTGTGCCGCGGGCGATGTGGACGTCGTCTGGGGAAGGCGGCCGGGCCGGGTCTGGTCCGGGAGGAGGAGGAGGAGGAGGCTGCGAGTGAGGTCATATCATGAGCGGTAGGTTATGTAGGGCATGAACCCAATGACTTACTGGTACGTTCGGCATGGTCGGACTCTGCTGGGACGACGAGGGCAAGATGGGCACCTGGATCATCAAGACAGCTGAGAGGGTCTGAGTGGCAATCGGTGTGCAGCACTCACCTGAGGCACTGGCATAAGCGGATGTTCGCTGGAAAGAGTCGGTCCAGGCATCGTGATAGAAATGGGCATCGAGGGAGGTCCGGGGGATCCCGCTGGTTGTGCGGTCGCGCTTGAGCTTGCGTTCGGGTCGGCGACCGCCTGGAGCAGCTGAGCTAGGAGTAGACCGCCCAGCAACCGGTCAATAGGATCGGATAAGGAGGCGTTGGCGTCTTCGTCGGACGAGGCGCTGTTCGACGACGAGGACGCAGTCCGTTGGAGGGCCCAACCGTTGACACTGTTGCTCGGAAGATCGGGTGAGCCGGTGTGATGAGTGGCGTCTACCTGAGAGCCTGGCGCAGGCCGCGATCCCGTCGGAAGTGTCGGTTGTGGCATGAACATCGGAGCAGGCATAGGAGGAGAAGCGGGAGAATCAGCCGGCTGGTTTGTCATGCTTGAGCCTCCGTTGCGTTCGGCGTCAGATTGTAGTAACGGGGCTAACGGTATTGCGCTACTTGGCCTGGTGGAATGTGCGGCGCCGCTAGGCTTGCGCTCTGATCCCATAGTGAGATTCAAACTGACCTAGGACCTAGGCTCTCCATTGCGCAAGGGTTATATGGGCGTAGGACCAGGGCGATACTGGCGCGGCAGGCGATAAGAGATGGCGTGCAGGACGGGCATGTTTGCACAGCAGAGATCTTCCCTGCTGGTTCACACTCCAGGAATAGCAGCGACGCATATGAAAGAGGCGCGGCGCTGAGCATAGCACTGACGCTGCGGAAGGCTGTCAAACAAGGAAGGCGCACCTGGGAGAAGGTACAGCGTCGTCTGCGAGGATAGATGTGGTGCCGCAAACGAGCGTTGCTGTACTACGAAGTGTGCTCTGTGGGTTTTCGGGTCGCGATCGCGCAGTCGCCTGCTGTGTCTCGCACTGCCCATGGAATCGCGGTGAGCTGTTATTAGAGTTGCGTCAAGGTTGCTCGAACTTGCAGGCCAAAGAAGGAGGTCATGCTGCGTAGCAGCTGCGGGCATGTGTACACGTCGTGTTCTCGCGAAGCGTTCTCTGGTGCGGTGGTGTGGAAAGCGAGCGCATGATGATACATGATACCGGAATGTGCCGTATGAACAGAGCGGATGGAAAGTGACTGGGTACAAGGAAACGGTCATAGAGGCTCCGCCGCCGAGATGTACAACACTGGGCACAGACGTTAGGCAAGCAGAAAGAACAGACCTGGAGCTGGACCGACCGTTGTTTCCTCTGATGAATGCATCGCCGTAGCTGTTGGTCACTCTGCCGTTGACGTGCTCCTCCGTCTGCTCCATGGCGATGTTCATGTAGCCGTCAAGACATGATAGGATTCCTGCAGAGCGAGTCCGTGAGTATGCGCGTGGTACGTGGTAGAAGTACGAGGGCCGAATGTTAGATGGTCTGAAGACGGTCTGCCATACCTCGATAGTCTACACCAGAAGTGAGGCGGACGACGACGCGCTTGCCCACTACGCCCTTCAAGAAGTCTGTGGGCGACCCGGACGTCGAAGGCGGTGGCGGGGGAGAGGGGTCTGTGGGGGCAGCAGGGGGAGGCGGGGGTGTAGAGTCATCCATGGTGAGGAGGATGAGGACGAGGTCGTGGTCGTTGTCGGAGACGTCGAGCTCAACTCAGGCCTCAGGCGCCATCCGGGAATGTCGGACTTGCCATACAGAGCAGGCATACCAAACGCCATGCGAGACGCCCGTCTTCGACCTGCACGTGGTGCTCGTCCACCTCCAATCCCACACCCACACCCAACTCCTCCTCCTCACCACACACACCGACTACCACTGGGCTTGATCTATCAGTACCATCATGTCAGATCACTGCAACGCCGGGGCGTTGTCTATTGCATCGCGTGATTCGGTCGGTCTCCATCTTCCGATCGTTGTCGTCGTCGTCGCCCTCATACGGGAGTGCGGAGGATCGCTGTGTGTACACGTCGCGACTCCGGGGCCAAATCTGAGTGGTTTCTCTTAAGCTCCAGCTCCAGCGACATTGGTCGTGGTCGTGGCTGTATTTATGTGGCCGACTGAGACTTATTGGTACCGTAGTACAGTACAGCTGCACACCAATGCATAAAAGTCGGAAAGGCCAATCGCGGAGAGGCAGGCGCTCGATGGGGCGCCCGGGGCAATGACCGACAGTCACCCCGCCGACCTTCATTCATGGCGCGCGGAGAGCCTGCGTGCATTCAAGCCTTCTCTGGCTACCCAAATAGTAATGTACATTACAGTACAACGCTGATGCATGTGTGCTACTGCCAAAAGAGTACACCATGACCCTCTGCTCTTACACATCCTTGGACGGTCTACCGATCGGCGACGGACTCTTGAGCTCAGGCACGCCGATCCCATGTATATGATACTGCTCTCCCACAAGCTCCTTCGTGGCAACCATGAGCTTGTCCAGTCGCAGGACGATGCCGAATGCGGTGGTGACGCCAACAGAGAAGCATCTGCCACGCAACAGTGAGCGAACGCATCGCACGAACTTGGTCGAGCGCTTACAGATACTGCTCGTTCTCGAGCGTGTCGATGGTCATGGTGCGCGGCAGCCCATAGTCGTCGTCGGCTTCTTGCCTGATCACGTTCAGCCCGTGCGTATGGACCATGAAGCGGTCGAGCAGCGGACACGGGGTGATCTGCGGTAACGGGTTGCCCGTTCGCAGCGCAGTCGAGATCATACCTGATCAAAACGTCAGAACGTGCTTCAACCGCTGAACGTATGAGGGCACACGTACTGATAACAGCGAGAACGTCGCCCTGAAAGTCGGCGTCCAAGAAGCGCGTCCTGCGGAGGAACGCGCGAGACCACGCGGGCTCCAGGTGTTCGACGACGGACATCAGATGCGACAGCAAATATGCGATTTGCCTGTGTACGATCGTCAGTTATGGCGCAAGATGGGCACGAAAGAGATACGGACAGTTGTAGGTCGAGGATCTTCTGGTATCGACTTGACGGCCATCGTCCTCTCAGCGAGAACTACGTGGGCACTTCTTTAGTACACACAGTTGGCATATGACACCGAGCAAGACGTACCTCGTAGACGATGTTCGTCTTCAGAACCAACGAGCGCTTGAGCTTCAAGCGAATGGCGACGAGGCTCTGCACGATCTCCCCCCTCGCGACCTCTTGATGTTCCCGGGTGTTCGCAAACGAGACAATCGAACAGTACACGGCGCCGAGCTCGGACACCGTCGTGGACATCGTCTTGCGTTGGTACTTTCGCAGCGTCGTCGAAGGAGGGAGGAACGAGAACAAGCTGGAACGGTGTTAGCCATGCTATCGAGCGCCACAACGAGTTGGCTGATACTCACAACGCCGCGGTGACTCCGCACACGACTAGCACGAAGCGTCGCTGAGAGAAGATGAGCGCAGGCGAATAGCGTCGTACTGCTGCGACTCACCCATGCCAGCTGCCAGCCCATAAACTTGAACGGCAGTGTCGTATGCGTGTTCTGCCACGAGAAACCCAGCACCTGAATCGCCCGCCTCAGCCCGCCAGCCTAGCATAAGAACGTCAGGAAGTGCTCACCAACGCCGCGGTGACGAAAAAGATGATGTTCGTCATGGGCGGAACAGGCCAGTACAACCTCCCGAAGAAAAAGAAGGGCGCGCAGACGCCGATCACGGCCGTCAGCCCGTACGGGTTGCCGTTACCGGAACCTGTCGAGATGTACCTGACAATGTTGTTGGAGCACCGACTGGAACGAAGCAATCTGGCAACGCAGGCGGACATACCACATCGCGGTGCCAACGAGACCACCCATGAAGGTGCTGATGATGCGTGCGACAAGACCGAACGTTGTGTCCCCGCGGAAGCGGGCAAGTGTCAGCTGGCCCATAAAGCTGTGAACGATGGTGAGATGGTGCGTCGCTATATGATGCCATGGAACAGTATGCACATTCCCCATACAAAACGTTCCCCTAAATTCCTTCGTCAGCGAATAGTCTGCATCAACTGAGCGGGATGACTCACTATACGCAAACGCAGCAGAGCCCCTCAGGAAGCTTGGTATGCACAGAACGACTGCCACGAGTCAGCCGACGGTACGAGAGTATTGAAAGATTCAGGACTCACCTGTCAGCAGCCCAGCCTTGAGCGCGAAGAGCGCATTCCCTCTCCCAAGCGCGGTCACCGCCTCGTAAACGACATGCATCACGTACTGGAACGCATTTGAGGGCGGCAGCGCGTCCGGGTCGCGCCTCCTCGTCATCCCCAGGTCCTCATTGAATTCGGGATAGATTCCCTGGATGATGTCTACAGCCACCCATCAGCACCGTACCTCGCTAGACGAACAATATCACGTACCAGGGTCCTCGTCGTCTGCCCGGTCCATCTCTTCAGACGGATTCCACGGGCTCCATTCGAGCATCTTGCGGATGGGGATACCGGGCCACCAGAGTCTCGCCCTCGGGTATCCCTTTTCCAGCTTGATGATAGCGTCGAGCTGCAGCGCGTGAGCATTTTCGCCGCCTTCATACAGAGGCGGCACTCACAACTTCGGTTAGGATGCTAGAAAAGCGCATGAGGTGATACTGGTACATGTAGCAGTGGAAGAGGTAGCGATGGGGCGGCGGTTCGTGTATCCCGCTGAGTGCACAGACGTGCTTGGGGTCGAATGCTGAGCGATAAGGATCGAGCACACGGTGCCTGCAATGTCTTGTTAGCGCCAACGAATCCGGACCTACGTCCGACGCACCTCTTGTCCTTCTTGAACCTCTGCAGGGCCTCCTTGACGCCCCGGTTGGCCGCCTCAAGCTTCGCCAGCCGCTCCGCCCTCGCCTTCTCCACCTTCGCGCGTCCTCCAAAGCTGCCCCTGCGCACCTCCGCAAACCACGCCTGCACGTCCCTTACCGCGCCCTGCGTCGCCTCCAGCACCGCATCGCACGACTCCTGCAGGAGCCTCACAAACTCCGCCGTCACGTCCATCTCGTCCGGATGCGAGAGCCGTGTCGCCTCGATCGCCATGTACCGCTGCGACTCGAACACGCCCACCGCGGTCTCGCCCGACGCGGACGCGGACGACGCGGACGACACGCGCGCGAGCGGCGAGAGCGCGTGCGCGAGGTGCAGCAGCGAAAAGTGCACCTGGTGGTGCTGGTGCGCCTCGTGGTGCTCGCGCAGGCGCAGGTGGAGCCGCCGCGAGAACGACTTGTGCTGCGCGTGCGCGTGCTCGAGCGCGCTCCGCTGCAGGTTCCGCCGCCGCCGCGCTGTCTGCTCTGCGTCCTCGCGCAGGCCGTTCGGGGGCGAGCCGGGAACCGGCGTCATGCCCGAGGTCGGCGTCTGCGGGCGGGTGCTCGCGGGCGTCGCGCTGCGCGGCGTCGCGGGGCGGGACGGCAGCGGCGTGACGGGGAACTTTTCGCGCGTGGGCTCGATGAGCGTGAAGAAGATGTCCATGCCGTTCGCGCGGGTGACGAGACGGCGGACGATGGGCTGAAAGTCGCGGATCTTGGAGGGCGAGAAGCGGCCGTAGACGATGTCCTGCTTGAGCAGGCGGGCGTTGGCCGCTGCCTGCCCGAGGCCGCCCTCGGACTTGCCGAGAGTCGCGGTGATGGTCTTGACCGTGCTCTTGAACTCCTCCGAGGCCGGGTCCAGCGTGAGCACCTTCCGGTGCAGTGCGAGAAAGTCGTTCAGCGGCGCGAAGACGTTGAACAGCGTGTGCGTGTACTGCGCGGTGATGGTGCAGGGGAAGATGAGCGCGGAGAAGATGATAGAGAGCGCGCAGTGGAACGCGAGCGGGAGCGCGATGACCTGGCCGACGAGGTAGTATGGGTAAGGGAACAGCACCGTAGTGGTCATGGAGATGTCGATGCAAATGCACGCAAAGATGGACGCGAAGAGATAGGGCCCGGGGCCGAGTCGCGCCTTGATGTAGAGGAAGAATGCGCTGCCGAGGAAGACGAACACGGCGAGGATGACGGTCGGTGCGGCTTCTACAAAGTCGCCGGCCTGGATAGCGGTGAGAGGGGCGTTGTAGTCCGTGTGCGTTCTTGCTAGGCCCGCGAAGAAGATACCTAGGCAACACCAGCTGCGGAGGGATGAGCATCCCGAAACCGTTGATAGCGCGGCACTCACGCCCAAGCCAAGACGACAAAGGTGATGAATATGAGCTCTCGCTCGAGGACGGCTAGGAACGGGTCGGAGGGGGCGTCCAGGAAGGATGCTGCGAGAGATTAGTGTAAAACGGGCACAATTTGTAAAATGGCTCACATATCAGTATGAGGAAGCTGCCCTGGGACACGACGTTAGCATTCGGCTACTATGTGATGGTCTTTTAGAAGAGCTAGGTGGCCGCATAGGGACCCGCGTGCCGTTGAGCCGTGGCTGGTACGAGCAATAATTTGCACGAGTGCGGACGGATGTAGGGAGAGAGAGATCGGCTGTGCACCGCAGCGCATTGAACGCGAGGGATGTACGCGGCGGGTCTCTGCGCATGGAACATGAAGAGAAAGATACTGACCTGCCCCATGAGATTGTAGACGCGAGGGATGACCATGAGGATGGCGGAGACGAAGCAGACGAAGGCGCATCGTATGACCGGCTTGATCTTTGAGCGAGTGAAGTTGGCGGGAATCCAGGAGAGGTTAAAGGGGAGGAGGGCGAGGAGGCGTTTGTGCCATGGCTCGGGGGGCTTCTTGCGCGGACGGGCGCGAGATTTCTCTGGGCCGGTGTCGTCTGAGGGGGCGTCCGGGTCGTGACCGGGGTCGTCTGGGATGCGGACGTGTTTCTGTGGACGGTGAGGGAGGTGGCCGTGGTCAGACTGTTCGAGGACGGCGGCGAGGTCTTCGTCGCCGAGGCGAGGGTCGTAACGTCGCGGGTCGTTCATTGCAAACGGGAGGGTTATGTGTATAATACTTACTTGAAGTGTATATATATATAAGTACTTACTTGAAGTGCGGAAGCCCACCGTGCCCGTCATACCCCACACCCGGGCGTCTATCCATTCTACCACCCTAGGCCTCGTCCTTGTCTCGCTCTCCATCCTCCTCGCCTTGTGTCTCTCCTGCTCACGCGAACCTGGTAGACAAGTCTGTTTGATACAAGCTGTAGCACAAATAATTTGGCTACCGCGCGCGCCCTCTCCCTCTCCGCCATACGCTCCCAGTCTCCGCCGTACGCATCTTGAAACGCTTCGGTCATCTCAGCGTACCCGTACACTCGGCCCCTTCGCTCCTCGCCCTCCTTCCTCGGCCGACAACGCACGCATACAACTCAGTTTGGCCCCCGATCTCTGCTTCGACGGACGTGCGATGGGGCCTTCGCCCGTCTCATCACAGCGCTCTCCTATATTTACACCACCACAAATGGCGCCCTCAGCTCTCACTTACCCGCTCGCCGCCCGGTGTTAGAATATCGTGGAAATCAATTGCCGTCGCTGATTTGAGATGTCCTTGTCTCTGACCTGTATGCCCTTCGACGGCCTCAACCGTTTCGCGAGCGACGATCACTTGACTGCCTCAAACACACCGATCGGCTTTTCGAGTCATCTGAACGCATAAAAGACCTCAAGGGCCAAGGCCCCTCATGGCATATTGTCACGTACAACGTCAGTGTTGCGCCCGAAATGGCCGTCACGGCACACGCTCACTTCCTCTTTCGATACTACCTACGGATTCATGCAACGCCAGCCGCTCGACCTCACGCGAATAGATCGCCTCGCTACGCCAAATGCTGTACATGCTGAAGGACCAAATGCTGTACATGCGCAAGAGACTGTCAACATCCAGTCTTGACGCACGATGGGAACCGTCGCACGAGGCGTTTGGTACGCCTCCTCCATATAGCAAATCCGACATTCCCGGAGGGCCCCTTGCCTCTGGCGCTCGAGTCCGTCCATCGCTCCAGATGGCTCCTGCTCGTCGAGCTCGACGTCCTCATATGCATGGACGAACTTACGCCTCAGCCTCCCCCGTGCGCCCTCTCCCCCGCCACCGCCATCGACATCCGGATCGCCCACAGACTTTCTGAAGGGCGTCCTCGTCCGCCTCACTTCTAGTTACGAGACATCGTACACACCCAACCCCTCGAGACGTCCGCGAATGTCCTAGAGGGAGAAAACTCCCGCCGGATACGTGCGAGAGCGATCGTTGAGAGAGCCGGGCGGGGCGGCGGCATGTCTGCGGTCATGCTGCACGTGACTTGCACGATTTGGAAAAGCAGCGAAATCTCCGTATCGCCCTCCCTCCAGGACGCGGTCGCGCTCGTGAACGAGCTCAAGGGCATCCTCAAGGACACGAGCATCGCGTTCGGGTGCGACCAGTTTATGTGGCAGAACGGCGGGCCTCAGCGGTGCGGGACCGGACAGAGCTCGGTGCAAGCGACGGACGAGGACAAGCGGCCTGTGCGGATCGTAGAGAACCTCTTGGCGAAGGACGCGTCCAGGAAGGTGAGACGGACCGCAATCGTATACCGTTTGTGTATCAGTAGACATGGGAAAGGACCAGTCAACAGCTCAATGGATTTCTCTCAAGTGTCTAGGATTCGCCTGACTACTACGATGCTGCACTGCTCTAAGCGACTTCTGACCCTTCCCTTGAGGCATGGCCGGGTATACCGACGATGACGGCGCCGCCTTCGCGGCCTTGAGCGTCTGCTCCCGCTCAGATAGGACCTTCTTGTGGCCGTCGACGCTGGCCTGAAGGTCGGCATAAAGCACCAACTTGGAGCTATACGTTTCCAAGACGCGTCTCTGGTGAGCGCAGCCGACCCACAGGATTGTCACTCACATCATATGGTCCTTGACCTGGATGTAGCCATGAGCTCAGAATGCGAGGACGCATATTCAGTTGAACACACGTACATAGTCCAGCATCTTGCCAAAGCGCACCGCAATGTCTATCACAAGGTGATCGTGGTCACTGGGCGTTGCAATGGCGGCCTATTGGCAAGCGAACGCACCGTCTGCCCCCTTCGTCCACTCCTCTACCAAACACGCAGCCTACTTCTTGCGAGCTTGGTCATACGAAGCGGCGTTCGCCTCCACGGAAATATCGAGGTCTTGGCCGAGCAGCTGATATACAGCCTGGCGAGACGCCGACTGCGCATCGCTCGTCTTCAAGGCTTCATGAGAGAAGTGCGGAGGCGGCGGCAGGAGTCATCCCGAGGGGGTACTCGGAAACAGGGAGATGACTCGCTACGGCGTGTCCATCATACGAGTCGTGCTGCAAGAATTGAAGCGTGCATCCCGGAGGCACCAAGTGCACATACCTGATCACCTGCATCCGACTTGTATCTCTCCGCACCCATTCCGTACGCATACTCGTCATCTCCGTCCTCTTCGCGATCGTCTGAGCCCTTGCTGCGGCTGATGGGCGTCCTCGAATGACCCAGACATGGGGGGTCCTTGACCGAACGGATCAGCGTAGTCGCTGTGGCCGATTGAGCCTTTCTCCATGACCATGCCCTCATCGTCTTCCGCGACCTCATGAATGCTAGCAAGAGAGGGCTGGGATGCAGTCCTAGAACGATGGCTACCGAACGAATTGTCCAGAGGATAAGACAAGCGGCTACGTTCTATACCAGGACCAAAGGAGTGACGCAGAGCGTCGTTGGAGTCGTCAAGGCCAGAACCAGTGCAAGAGGAGACTATATGGGCCGCTGTTTGAGCTAAAGTCGTCCGTACGAGTGATCTGAGGCGGAGCGGTAGGAGCCCTGAACTGATTGACGGAGTGAGCACGAGAAGAGGCAAAGAACGGCGAGACGGGGCGATTGTCGGCAAGGCGAGCGTGATGACCAGCTGAGAACGGTTTGGAGAAAGACACAGAGGAGGCAGAACCATCAATAGACTGACGAGATTTGGCAGGGTTCGAGGGCGGATGAACATCGCTTTTCTTCTTGGCAAGACCGGAGAGATTGAGAGGCTTAAACTTGGAAGCAAAGCCGTGAGACGCGTCTGATTCTGCATATTTTGTCGTATTGGGCTTGTCCTCTGGATCATTTGCAGCCTGGGAGGAGTCGACAGAGGAAGGAGCAGGACCGTCGAGGAGGCCTGTAGGACGAAAGGGGTCGTGGCCAGCACCTGGAGACTTGGTCGTCGCCTAGTCTGACGCTTTTTCAGTGGTACGAGAAGGCGGACGGTGAGGAACAAAAGGGGCCCTTGCGCTCATCGTCCAGGACAGCGAGCTCAGGCAAAGCGGCAATAGATGTAGTTGGTGGTGGTCGAAAGCAAAGAAACGAAACGACTCGGCGCTTCTGCCCGTGCTGTGTTTACGGAACTGTCCGGACCGGCCGAACCGGAGGCGACCTCGACGGCGATCTGTTCTCGCGCGCGTTGGGCCACACAGCTTCAACTTGACCGTAGCTTGACCATTCGACGGCAGGGTAAAGTAGGTCAGTCGCTCCAAAGGAGTTCAAGTATACAGAATGCATCGTTGACACTCATTTGATGTGCGATGTAGTCGAGTTTCGCCATGCACCCATAGACGCCCGTATGCCATGTGGCTGAAGAGGATGGCAGTTTGCGCCACAGCGACTTTCAAACTCGTGCTACATCGCCTCTTCGTCGCATCTGGTTGCTTCTCATGAAGATCTACTGTTTCAACACGACCATCAACCCGCTGCGGGGGGTTTTCAGCGTAACCATCGATGAGGCGGATACCGCCGACGATGTCATTCAGGCAATTTGGGAAGAGTATCGAGTTCGACTGCAAGAGCAGTGGCCCAAGGTCGCTCGCCCCGATCTCAAGCTTATGCGACTGGTGCGCTCCCGGTCATATCTACCACACTGCTCGTTCGCTTACCAGAGTAACAGACTGAACCCGTTTTGATAAGACCATCAGCTACCTTGCCGGATCGCATGGCTCGGTACGACGACGAGAAGAAGGAAGCACTCGAACCAGTAGACGTCATTGGCGAACTTCCGGGCATCTCACAGCCCGGATTCCTGTCCCTCGAGCTGCGCGTTTGGCCAAGGGGTAGAGATCCTGCCAGCGCTGCTACGGCGGTCCAACAAAGTAAGTTGTCTAACAAGCGTCCACACCGCGTCTCACATGTTCCAGACAATCTGTCCACCATCGAGGCTGTCTGTGATTCGCCTCCTCCTTCGACAGTCGCATTGAGCATCACAGCATTCAAAGACGAACACGCCAAAGGTGTTCTGTACAACGGGCGCCCAATGGACCATTCGGCTGCGCCGGTGACCATCTATCATCCGGCATTCGCTCGACTGAGAGAACGCTTGCAACAGATCACGAAGGGCGAATCTCTCAATGATTGCTATTGCAACTCGGCTGCTCAGATTGGCCAGCTTTTTGACGTTGCATGCAATATCTATGATTCAGAGAGGCTTCGCGAGGACGCGATCATGTC
This sequence comes from Trametes sanguinea, assembly GCA_008973685.1. Taxonomy (NCBI): domain Eukaryota; kingdom Fungi; phylum Basidiomycota; class Agaricomycetes; order Polyporales; family Polyporaceae; genus Trametes; species Trametes sanguinea. The sequence goes on from WAHA01000045.1 coordinate 97,206, forward strand.
TCGGCTGGGCAAGATCTTGAACGTGACATGGGATTTGCATAAGGACATCGGTTCAAAGAGAAGGGTCGCTCAGGCTGATGGCATAGCTCGCTTGGAGTTGGACTACGAGGTCTACGAGCGCTGGCCTGTTTACGCGTGCGCAGAGCTCAAGAACGAGCTGGGGTTGAACGGAATATGCGAGATACAGGTCGCTGCTACTTATGAACAGGCTGTCGTTCAGCCGGAGGTGAGTTTAGAGTGTGCTGCTTGCCGTGCCATGACTGAACAATTTGTACAGTACGCGAAAATACGGGAGACCACGTGTTGCCCTTGTATCCTTGTTTCCATCGCGGGGCCATTCATCCGCTTCTATGGAGCTGTCCTTGTCGACGCCTTCATCGTCCAGCCGTTCACGGACTACATCTTCCTTGGTGGCGACCCTGACGCAGAAGATCGCATCGAGCATGTCGCTCAAATACTTGCAGCAGTCCAGACGGCCCTAGAGGAACTCAAGCGCTGGTATAAGGATGTCCTGTTCGGCGGGGGCGAACCTCAGGGTGCTAACCACATTTTGCCACACCCGAGCTATGCTCGCGATTCCGACCGTGCCCTCCTGTCCACGCTCCAATTTTTGGATCGATTCCAATATCCTGGCTGCCGTCGCAAGCGCCCCGGGAAGTCGTCTGTGGACGATTTCCAGCGCTCCCTCTTCCGTGCACGGCTGAACGGCACCGAAGTGCTGGTCAAGTTCTGCTTCCGCTACGGAGAGAGCGCCCATCGCCTCCTCGCGGAGCATGACCCGCCCCTAGCGCCTCGGTTGTATGCATGTGCTCCGCTCGTAGGCGGCGCCATCATGGTGGTCATGGCCATCGTGCCCGGAGGCAACACAGTTTGGAAGCAGTATGGACTGGGGCCTCTACCGGACTCTGTCGTTCGCGACATCGAGGGCGCACTGAAGGTACTGGAGCAGAAGGGTCTTGTGCATGGCGACGTGCGACGGCCAAATGTTGTCACGATTCAAAGGGCGGATGGGACGACCGGCGGGATGCTCATCGACTTCGATTGGTCCGGCAAACATGGCGAAGTCTACTACCCTTCCCTACTGAACCAGGACGTCAGTTGGCAGCAGGGCATAGCGCCGGGGCAACCAATTAGGTCTGAGCACGACTGGGAGATGTGGAGGGCGCTTCAGAGCGGAATGGTATGATCTAGCATGTACCTGCGCAGAATCGGACGGTTTGTACAGTATTTGTGGAATACGACGTCTGTTGTATGCTCAGTGGGTGCTGCTCGTGTACTGGGAGGCGCAGATTGTGGTGAGCGTCGCAGGGTGGACGAGGCAGCTTGCGCCGGAGCAGATAGTTCTGCCAATGGCGCCTCCGCGGTACACCGCCAAACGAACCTAAAGTGCCGCCGAGGCTGAGCCTGAGGTGTCAATGTCGTATGAAGCAGAGGACGATGCTCAGGCGGAGCCCTCTATCGCCCTCAAAAGAAGATTTGGCGCTCTTCATCCTCGCGGGGTCAACACGCTCATTGTGACAAGATGTCCCGCGATCGCTGCTCTAGCTTTTCGGCCAACGTCGCAGTGACCCTAGCGCGAGCTCTCGGGAAGGCTTTCCTGGATGACTAAGAGATCTGTTTCTTGATGAACTCTGAACCTAGAAGGCTGTAAGCCGCACAAGTAAAGTCTTCAGTCTGTGAGCGAATGACTAATATTGCATAGATAAGTACCTGTAAGCCGCACAAGTAAAGCTACAAGTACTTGGTAAGTAACCATAGTAAGTAAGCATAGGTAAGAGAGGAACTTACTCTTCAGTCTGTGAGCGAACGACTGAAGAGCAGGGGCAGAGAATGTCCTCCTTATATACAAGTCCAGAGGACGCATGAGTAACCGAAGAAAGGAGGGCATGTGATCTACCATACGATGAGTAAGACGATGGTGCGAGTATGAGCAAGAATGATGTGAGTATCGCGCCATCGTACAGAACTATCTAGAAGAGATCCGGAACAGCGTAGAACACACTGGAGGGATCCAGAGATGTCCGGATGCTATAGTACAGATGTATTGTAGAAAAGTCCGTAGAACTACCATATGGGGAATGTACCTAAGAAAGGTTATGAGGGCGTTGGCACACTACCCAGGGTGGAAATAGACCCTACACCTAACCCCAAGGCCTGCCAGCTAGGGTTCCCAATATGGTATAAGCGACTATATTGGGTAGAGTCACGTGACTAAGCAGCCCTGCTGCTTGCATGATTTGTACAAAATGCGGATGTGCAACAGGGAGCGGGTGACGACCGCTCGTTAAGCGCCCAAGGAGGGCGAGCGGTGCACAATGCAGTGGGCGAATGTCGAGGACATTTGTGTCTGGCACCACAATCATGAAACAATGATGGGACGCTCTGAGCCTCCGGGTACACTCAGCCTCGTAGCTTATTGACCATTACCATTACCATTGCAAAGAGCATTCTAAGAGGTTTGTCATTCCAGATGGAAGAGCGAATGTCATGGACATTCGCAGCAGTGCATCACCAGCGGCTCAAGTGCCCACAGCCAATTACAAAATAAGGAGTTGCAAAAAAAAATCTTTGGTACTACATCAGTCTCAGATGGGGTTGTCGCAGCGGGGGCAAGCGACCGGGACAGGGGGGGTCCATGCACGGAACTGGTTGAGGAGTGCATGGGCGTTGTGTTCGAGGTGAGGGGCGGGATGGAGGTGGCGAAGGAGCCAATTGTCAATGTTGGGGGGGCAGCCTTGGTATCGGTGCTGTTTGCGAATATCAAACACAAGGCACTCAAAGGATAGTGGGAAGTGAGTTTCTTGGCACCCGCGCTGGATGGGAAGAGTGAGGAGTTGCTGCCATGAAATCCAGTCGGAAAGGGAGAAAGGGACGCGGCCGAGGGAGGTAAGGTCCAAGACCTCGGTGAAGGAGGAAGGATGAGGTGGACGGTCCGGGGCTGGGGGCAAGAGAAGCACGGAGGGAGCATCGGAAGGGGGGCAACAGCTGAGATGGAACCAGGCCTTGCAGTTTTCGCAGTATCGTAGGATTGGGATGGAGTGGGAGGCCGCACGGAGGGACATGAACCTCTCGAATTGACACTTGGTGGAACAGATGCTTTCGTGAAAGTGCTGATTTAAAGAGGCAGGTGGGGAATGATGGTTAGTTGGCCGATGGTTGGCATGGAAGAAAGGAGATTGCTCACCATAGGAAGGAAGTAACCGGTACCTGAACGGGCGAAAGAGATGTCTTCTCTGGTGAAGAGGGTGTTTTCATCGATGACAGGCAGAGAGACGGTGTGGGAGACAAAGGATACGACCGGGAGAACGTTCAAAACCATTGCAGCATGGTTGTAAGTTTCCACCGAGGAAGTGAGCAACTCGTTGGGGGCGCATTGGGCTGAGTAGATGCGCCCGAGTGCATTGGTCACGTTGTCGTCATTGAGCTCCCCATCACGGAATAGCCATGCCAAGCGCAGAATCTGGCGAATAGGGATGAGCATGCTTGATTGGGAGGGCAAGAGACGATGGCGCTCACGGGACCGTAAGTGGGATGGTCTGCGAGTCCGACGATGCGGGCGACGGTGGTGGGCTCCGTTTGAAGCCAGTCATCACGGCGAGTTCCATCGACACCAAAGCTGACGCTGAGAACATGGTGGACGTCAGCGGAAATGACCAGCGAGATCATAAGAATATACATACAAATCTCCGATGGTGACATTGATGGTGCCGGGGAGAAGAGGGAAGGGAACTGGAGATGATTGAGTATAAGAAGAGGTCCACGATGCGATGTGAAAACCATCACCAGGTGTGGACGAGAGAGGGGTGCCTTCAAGGAATGCGGAAGCCCATTGGAGCATGTTGCGGGGACGAGCGAGGGCCATGAGTGCAGGTTGATGAGGTGGGGGGAGAGGGGGGTTGGAGAAGGGATATGAGATTGATGAGTTTTATGTGGGGGTATGAATCCCGCCAGGCACGAAGTACGGGGGTTTCAGAGTGATGAATCAGATTGGTGATGGTCTGCCAATGATGTGAATCTGAAAAGGAAGGCAGCATGCTATGTGTGCGCCACCGTTGGACTAGGCTGAGACTGGTAAGATAAGATAAAGGTGGTTCGGTGATAGCTGGCTGGGCCTGAGCACAGCGTGCGCTTGGTGCGCCACGCACTTGTATAGGTTCATTTTGGGGGGGTGCTAGCGAATGTCCATGACATTCACCGTGGGGGCAGTCCCTGTGGGTTCCAAATCACCACGAGCGTGCTGCTTTTATTGATGGTGATGAGTGACCAATGCATTGAGGGACTCATGCGGGGAGCGCGAATGTCCTCGACATTCGTGCTCCCTGCCTGTTGTGGCTGCAACCTCGAGTGATGGGCACGAGCCGTCAGTGTTGGCTGCAGAGTGTGACAGGAGCACGAATGTCCTCGACATTCGTTGTGGATGCCCATGCTGGTTTTGTTCCATTCGGCGACTAAGCGCGTCAAGCAGCGAATGGGCCAACAGCACGAATGTCGAGGACATTTGCGCTCCAGGCATGAGTCTGACAATAGACCGGTCACTCATCACCGTCAATAAAAGCAGCACGCTCGTGGTGATTTGGAACCCACAGGGACTGCCCCCACGGCGAATGTCATGGACATTCGCTAGCACCCCCCCAAAATGAACCTATACAAGTGCGTGGCGCACCAAGCGCACGCTGTGCTCAGGCCCAGCCAGCTATCACCGAACCACCTTTATCTTATCTTACCAGTCTCAGCCTAGTCCAACGGTGGCGCACACATAGCATGCTGCCTTCCTTTTCAGATTCACATCATTGGCAGACCATCACCAATCTGATTCATCACTCTGAAACCCCGTTACCCAAAAGAGATATGGACGTGCCCAATAAGGAATTAGAAGGTCAGGGAAAACATCCCCGCGTCGGTCTCCGTGCAGGGGTGGGCTGCTTCCCACACATTTGGGCTGCCGCATGCCCACGGAGCTCGGCGCGAGCCGGTGCAGGGACGAGAGCAAGACAGATATATAAGAGGCCTGTACGTGAGTGCGGTCGACCGCTGCCTCATTCTGAGCCCTCACCCACCACTGCCACATTCAACTCAGTTGCCCCTTCTGCAAAACACAGCACCACCATGCCCGCAAAAGCCAACCCCAAAACGTCCGAAACCGGTCACCTCCCGACTCTTGTTCGAGTCTTCCTCGACTTTGCGTCGAAGACTCGCACCGAGGCGGACCCCGCTCCTTTCTGCTGGCCCGAGTTCCAGGAGCGCATCGACGACATCCCGCCCTGGTCCCCCGCGTACACAGCGGACGGGGAGCTGATCACCGATGAGGAGCTGGAGGCGATCAAGAGCCTCCTGCGGGCGTACTATGCGCCTGCTACTCCCGCAGAGCCAACCCGTGTGTGGAATGCTGCGCGCAACAACGTCCACCGCACGGGCCGCACGGCGCTGAACCGGTGGATGACGAAGAAGCGAGTGGAATGGAAATTCAACTCCCTGGTGGACGAGACCCTGGAGGAGGCGGGCGTGACGTTGCAGAGCTCGGCTCTGAGCTCTCTCACTGCGGTTTGTTTTCCATTTCTGTGGGGGATTGAACTGCTTATGAAAACCTCTGTTTCAGTTGGTCACGGTGTATGAGGCTTACAAAGCCCAAGAGCACTTCTGCCAAGAATGGTTCGGCTTCGACCGCATGAACGAGGACATCGAGCTGCGTCAGCATTGCGGCGCATTCTTCCGGGAGATCGTGACCCTCACCTGGAATCGCTGGCGGTCGAAGTTGTGGCGCGACCACAAGGCGATCACCAAGGCCGAGCGCGAATATGCGGCGAGCAAAAAAGGTACGTGATGCTTTGCCCAGCGTGATTTTGCTAATGCCGCCTTTAGTTGTGGACGCGAAGACGGCCGCATTGGAGTCGGGCGGTGAAGGCGACCCCAACGCCAAGTTGACTTGGGAGGAGGCGCAGCGGTACATGAAGGCGGGGCAAGCGCTGATGCGGCGGTTGGGCACGTGGAAGGCGCTGCAGCATAGGCGGCAGTACGAGGAGCTGGAGGAGGAGACTCAGGCGTACCGGGCCGTGATCAACAAGGAGGTTGATGATCCCCGGGCGCAAAGTAAGTTGCTCCATTGATGTTCACTGAATTTGAGCTAAGATTGCATATTTTCTCCAACAGAGCTGCCCCGTGCCCTCCGACTGGCACTCCAGACCATTCCCTCCGCGGAGGAGGCTGAGCACATGCTCATGGTCATCGACGAGATTCTCGAGGGGAGCGAATGGGAGGACGCGGATGGGCCGGCCGTCCAAATGACGACGAAGTGGAGGGAGGGTACGGAGATGTACGCCGGCTGGACCGAAGACCAAATCTGGAAGGTCTTCGGATTGGGTGAGCTGCAGGCGTTGCCGGGCTTCGCCCGCAAGATCATGCTCAAGGGCAATGTGGCGGATCCGTGGTCCGAAGAGGGGCAAAAGGCCTTGGCAGGTGCCGGGGCGACTGACTTGCGGCTGTACCACCACCAGCTGCTGTTCGTCGTCAAGTTCTACGACTGCATGTTCGCAGGCAACAACCTGCTGTGCATGGATGGCGTCGGCATTGGCAAGACCATCCAGACCGTGGCCGCGATGGAGATGTACATGTGGCTGCGGCAGTTGAAGGCGAAGGAGGGCCGAGTTCCAGCTCGATGGAGCGGACGCAGTGGTAAGTGTCTGCGATATTTTCCCTTTACATTGCACTAACGAGAGAGCAGGCCCCGAGGGCGCACACGACTTGGTGGACGCACCGCATCTGGTGGTCTGCCCGGCACCGCTGCTACTGCAGTGGGTGACCGAAATCAAGCGGTACCTCGCTCCGAAGCGATTCGCCATCCTGCCGTACACCGGCAACTGTACAATTGAGTCCAGGGAAGCCTTCTGGCGTATTTTTGAGAACAACGTCAAGGGCACCCCGACGATCATCATCGCCACGTACCCTGTGAGTGTTTGTTGAGATTTCTTTATGTGTGCCCAGTTGCTGACTCTGCACACAGGCGATCAAGTCCGATCTGGAGTGCGCCTTCCAAGTGCCCAGTGAGCGGATGGGCGTCGACTACCCCAACCTCCCGCGTCGCCGCACCCGCCTTTCTAACTTCACTCTTTTCCACCCGGAAAGGAAGTACGCCATCTTGGCCATCGACGAGGTGCACATGGCGCGCAAACCGGGCAAAGCTCATTGTGCCTGCACGGAGTTGCGCAAGATGGCGCACATGACTGTGGGGCTCACCGCTGATGCGTCAAACCCACCCCTGAAGGAGAGGGAGAATCCGGCCGAGAGCCTCTTGAAGGTCGAGGCCGGCGGTCGCGCTAAACGCGGACAAAGGACGCGGAGGGGAGGAGATGCGGAAAGGTTCGTGTCGGGTGCCCTGTGACGGGGAGCGTCTTCTATGAGTCTTCGCGAGGGTTGGCCGCCCTTCGCTTCGCAGGAGAGAGAGAGAGAGAGAGAGGGAAAACTTCGCTAAGGATCTTCGCTGGCTTCGCGGGCTTCGCAGGACGCTATAGAGGCGCAGGCTTGATTCGCAGAGTTCGCAGGGTTCGCAGGATTCGCAACGCTATTCGCAGACGCAGTAAAACGCAATTCGCAACGCAGGGAGAACGCGGGATGCAACGCAGACGCAGACGCAGACGCAGTTTGAGATGCTGAACGTGGGGGAACAGGAATCTGTCTTCTCTGGACGCTTCGCGTCGGTATTTACAAGAGAGAGTCGGTAGCTACGGCCGATGCACTACGGAAACAGTACGGAAACATGCCGCGACGGCGCGCAGCGCGCGCGAACGCTTTTGCGCCCGGCGCTCTACGCTCCGGAGGTCAATGCCGCGCTCGGCGAGCGCGCCACGGCTTGGCGCGGCTCTCCGCGCTCCCGGGTAGCCGGAAACCGCTGCTTGAGGTCGTGGGGGGGCCTTCACAGACCTTCGCAGGTCTTCGCCGTCGTCGCGCGTGGTCGTGCGCGCACCTAGGAGGCTTCGCGCGGGTCTATGGGGTCGCGTACGCCGGCCAGTCTCTTCGCACGAGCCAGGGAGTGTCGCAGGGGTCGCGGACGCGTACGCGCAGTATGCGAAAACTGCTGGTGGCGGTTTGTGGGGCGCATCATCTCCCCCTCGCTGAGATCCTGAACGTCCCCGTTCAGCCATCGATGCGATCGCGCGCGATAACGCGGAGGGATAAGAGCGCGTCCGCGGGGTTGAGAGAGTGTAGGAACGTTCGTCGCGTCTCCTTGCTCGCCATGCAGTCCACTCTGGAGAATCTTGACCGTCGCTCCGTCGAAGTTCGCAATGAAGTCGCGGCACTCGCGCGCGCGCAGGTGCTTCAGCAATTGACCGTCCTGGAGGGCTTGGTGGATACGAATTCGCGCTCGCGCGAGGAGTGGCTTGAGGCACAGAATGAGCTGGACTATCGCATGGTACGTGTTCGCGGCTTTCGCGCGCGCGTGGCGCAACTGATTCGCGATATCGCAGCATGCGTACTTGGTCCTGACGTATGATACTCGCGACTGCGAGCTTCTGTCGATCGCGACGCGCATCGAGATGGTTCTTCGCCGTCAGACCCTTGATGAGACCTTCCTGGTCGTCGAGCGGTACCGCCTCTTCCGTACGCAGCGCGAAGTCAGCGAAGCCATGTACCTAGCAGCGCGTGAACGTCTTCGCCTTCTCCACGATCGCGCCCACGCGGCGGTATGCGTCTTCAGCCGCGCCGGGCCCCGCTACGTCACCGCGCTCGCTCGCGCCGAAGATCTTCGCAGCACGGTGACTTCGCTCGAACGCGAAGTCAAACGCGAACTTGCTTCGCTCGCTGTGGGACTGGAGGAAGCCTTCCGCGAACACGAAGAACAATTCCCGGGCTTCGAACCACCACAACAAATGGAGGAAGGGGAGGTTCGCCGCGATTTGGAGGAGGCCGCGGAGGAGATGGAGGCTGAGGGAGATGCGCTATAGGTTCGCGACTGTAGAGTCCGGAATGTACCATCCGCGCGTAGGCAAATGAACTCCTTGATTCAGCCGAGAACGTCCGCGGACCTTCTGTGCGCATTCGCCAGGTCTCGCGGCTCTGTCGTGTGTGGTCGCCGCGTTCGCACGCTTCGTGATCGCCGCACGGGTCCGGAGGGCGCTTACGACGGAGCGCTGGCGCGCTACGTCATTCGCCGCGATCGTCCCTGAGTCCGCGAACAATGGAACGCCGCCACTGCATGCCTTCGCCACTTGGGCTTAAGGACTTGGTCTTCGCATCCTTCGCACTCTTGATCCCCTCGCTCGCGACTCGCTTCTGCTCTTCCAATTGCACTCGCTTTCCTCAACTCCCCCATTCCCTCTCTCGCCAACCTCCCACTCGCATCACCACCATGTCCGCGTCCACCGCCGCTAAGTCTACCTCTGCCAAGGGCAAGAAGGCCGCCACGCCCGCTCAACTTCGCGCTGCGGCGCGCGAGGAGCTCAACGCTCTCTTCGCGTCCGCACCGGGAGGGAGTATTGCCGGGGAGGAGGAGTATGTAGACTTCGCGCGCCGGGTCCTCGCGCAGCTGGTATGTCGTATCCTGCCCTTCGATCCTTCCTCCTCTAACTTTCGCAGGACATCATCGGGGGTGGTGAGGCCACGGAGGAGGTGGCATATCAGGCTGCGCGCCTGGTGCGCGAGACCATCGGGTTCGCGACCGGCGTGGAGGGGGAGGGGGTCGATGAGGGCATTCCCTGGACGCACCCCCTGTATCGCCAGGCGTTCGCGCAGGTCCAGGCAGAGGCCGCTGCAGAGCGCGCTGAGCGTGAGGGGGAAGACGAGGCTCCCGCCTCTGTGGCGGAGGTCGAGGCGGAGGTTGGCCAGGGTGACGCGGAGGTCGACGAGCTGGGTGAGGAGGAGGTCGAGGTCATCGAGCCCATGGATCCTGCCCCGCGAACTCGCCCACAGCGCAAGGTCGCGCCTCGCCCCGTCCGCGTCCCACAGCACAAACCCGCCGCGAAGGTCGTGGTGGGTCGCCCAAAGCGTGCGCTGCCTGTAGACGAGCCCGCCGCCGCACCCTCTCCTCGCAAAAAGGTCCGCGCCGAGACGCTGGTCTTCCCTGCGCCCGTCTGGCGTCCTGCCTCTGCCGAGCCCCCGTTGTCGGTCCGCGTAAGTCTCTTTTGCGTTCCTCTCTCCCGGGCCCATCGCTGATCGCTCTTCTAGTGCTCGTACTGCTCTGCGCACCCCGGCGGGGGTCGGTGCGTGCTTCGCGAGGGCTTCGCGAAGTGCGACCGATGCCTGCTGGGGCGCCAAGGCTGCTGGGCTCCCGGTGGAGGCAAAAAGCCTTTCGCCGAGTGGTATGAGGATAAAGGGCACACCCGCGGTACGCCTCTCTCTCTATCCCCCCCCAGCTCGATTCTAACCTTCGGGCCGTGTTCGCAGCTGTCCGCCTCGATGCCGTCGTCGCCGCGAAGGTTATCCGATCGCGCGGGCGTGCCTCTGACATGCCTGGGTGGGTTCGCGCTGCCTGGGAGGAGCACAAGGCGGCTCGCCTGGCTGCACACGCTGCTGGGGAAGGGTCTCTGGGCGACTCAACCGTCAGCGAGGATTCACGGCCCCCTTCCGCCAAGTCTGCCAAAGGCGCTGCCCCCTCGCGACCGCCCAAGGCCACCCCATCCTCCGCGGGCAGCGCTAAGTTCTCGCATGTGGAGGTACTGTCCTTTCCTCCCACGGGCTGCGCCTTCCGCCGCTAACCTGCCGCGTCTTCTTGAGTCACAGGTTCCCGGCTCGCGCGTCCGCGTCGCCGCTCCCGCGGGAGCCTCTTCTTCGTCACGACCCGCCGCCTCGTCGTCTTCGCGTGCGATGCCGCCACCGTCCTCGCCTTCTCCTGCGCCCGCGACGCCTCCTACTGCCCATGTCCCGCCGCCTGCTCCGCCTCGCGTGGCTTCTCCACTCTCCGCACCTCGCCCGCCGTCTGTTCCCCCGTTCGCCGCGGAGGCCCCGCTCGCGCCTCCCTCCTTCCGCACACCCGCTCCTGCCACCACGTCTGCCATGCCGCCAGCTCCGCCATCCACTCCGCAGCAGCTCGGGCTGGGTGGTTTGGTTGAGCGCGAAACCGCCTGGTTCCGCGAGACGTTCGCGCGACACCTCGTCGCGAACTTTTCGCGGCCGCAGGACACTACGCCTCTCGACCCGCGACGAACCCCGGCCGGCAACGCGTACGTCCAGGCGCTGGAGAGTGTCCGCGACGCGCTCTCGGGACAGGTCGCCGCCCTCGCCTCGACGCGCGACGAGCTGCGCCTTCGCGCGCGCAACGCTCCGCTCTCGGACGCAGAGATCTTCGGACACCCCGCGAACCGGTAAGGGGAACTTCGCACGGACGTTTCGGACTTGTAGATACATTGCCTTGGTCGTCGCTAGCCCGCGGACTCGTAGATAGCGTCTTTCTTGCTGTTGCGCACCGGCCCGCCTTGTTTTCTTGCTTCTAGCGTAGTGAGAGGGTAATATCTCGGAGGTATATAGAGGAAAGCAATAGATGAAAATTGTACAGCCTTGCGAAGGTGTGAAGTGAGTGACAGCGAGCATGCGAACACAAAAGAATGTTTTTAATGAAATGAGTTGCATAGGACCAAGGAGCGGACGCCTTCGCATCTCGCGAAGGATAGAGAGTGAAGAAAGAGTGGATAGAAAGGGATAGCGAGCAATAAATGAAAGTGGTAGGGACTGTCCTTTGGGTATCTAATCGTCGAATGAGCTTTCGCTGCTCGCGTCTTCGTCGCTTTCGCGGTCCGCGACAGGTTCGCTGATGAGCTCAGGCTCCGGGTCGTCTTCGCCATCGTCGTCGGACGCGATAAGCTCAGAGAGCCGCTTGTTGGAGATGTCCGTGAAATTCGCGGGTAACGGAATAGCTCCTCGCGCGAGGTAGGGGATCAAGCGGAAGGCCGCGATCGCGCGATGCAAGACTGAGCCATCGAGTTCGCAGAGCACGTACGCACCTCCACGGTTCCGCGAGATCACTACCAGCGGACCAGTGTAGCGCGGACGCATCTTGCGATTGAGCGACTTCTCGATCTGCGTATGGCGCATCAGGACCAGCGAGCCAGGTGGGAAGTCATAGTCGCGAATGGTAGCTGCGTGTGCGCGCTCAAACTTCTGCGCTGCCTTGATTCGCGCATCGAACACTCGCGAATTGAGCTGCGCGAGCTGGTCTTGACGCTTCTGCAGCTCGATAGCGCGTCGCGCGATCAGATCCTCTGTGGATAGCAAGCCCTCAGGTGGCGGAACCAGGTAGGTCGCCTCCGCGATATCCAGGGGTAGCACAGGATGGCAGCCGGTAACCGCGAAGTATGGCGAACAGCCCATGCGCTTGCGAACAGTCACTCGCTCGGCCCAGAAGGCATAATGCGCGAACTGTGACCACTTGCGCTGGTCTCCGCTCGCGGCCTTGAACAGAATCTGTCGCGTGTCGAAATGCGAACGCTCCGCGATACCGTTCGCCTTGGAATTGTACGGACTAATCTTGATATGGTGGATGTGATAGCGCTCCTCGAGGCTTCGCACTGCGCTGACAAACGCGGAGCCGTTGTCAGTGATGAGCTCAGTCGCCGCGCCCCATCTACACAGCAGGTCCTGGAAGATGAAGTCGCCTAGGGTCTTGTCGTTCTCCGCGCGAAGCATTCGCCACTCGGGCCAGGCAGACACAGAGCAGCGCGCGACTACAATGATTGAGAATCCGCTAGACTTAGGCATCTTCATCGAGTCGATGTACCAGCGAACACAGAGTCCACCAGGTCTCGCGACAGTCGGGGGAATCAGCAGCTTGCGGTGTTGGCGAAGCTGGCAGAGATGGCACGTCCGCACGTACCACATCGCGTCTTCGTGCAGTGAAGGCCACCAGAAGCGCTCCGCGACCAGACGAACCGTCGCGAAGTGTCCGCGATGACCAGTGTCGTCGTGTGCCGCTCGCAAGATATCGAGACGCTTTTCAGGCCATACCACCAGCTTGTGCGCGGCTTGCGGATCCTTTCGCCAGAGTCTGTCGCCGTCGCGGAAGAAGTGCTGCGCGTACACGATGAACTTGCGATACTTCTGTCCTTGGATGTCGTCCGCGAACTCCTCAGGCTTGCGGAACGCCTCAAACCACTTCGCAACCATGCGCAGCTTCTCATCCGCCATCCGCGTCTTCTCGCTGTACGGCAGCTCGACCGGTGCTTGGGGCTCGACCATCTTCTGCGCTTCATCTTCCGTCGCGAACCGTATCCGCGCCTCTTCGCGCGCGACTGCTCGCTGCGCACGTTCATCGTCTCCCTTCTCCAGGTTCGCGCTCGCGTCCTCCTCCCCCTCGCTGAAATCTCGACCGTCCTCGGTCGGCGAGGCCAACACGAAGAGGTGAATCGGGTCCTCGTGCGGTTGCGCGAAGCTAGAAGGCGTAGGCAGTAGCTGGTGTAGGAAGCCGTGGATGCGATCAATCCAGTCCTCGAACTCATCTGGGTCTTCCGCGGGATCATCACCAGGCTGCGGAGGGCGTCGCGAGAGGCCATCCGGACCATGCGAAGTTCCCGGGACGTGCACCAAGTGGAAATGGAACGTCAGGATCGCGAGAATCCAGCGGTTGATGCTCGCGCTTGGCGCAAGATCGGGGTTGTTCAGCATTCCGCGAATGTATCGCGCGTCCACTTCGACTACTAGGTTGCGTACGCCGACTATGTAGAGCTTCGTTGCCTGCAGCGCGCGAAAGAGGCCATAGAGCTCGAGCTTCGGTTGGGAGAATCGCGACTCGCGGTCGTTGAGCGTAATGGAACCAAAGCGGTTGTAGTAGCGCTTCTTGGGGTCTTGTTCGTCGCATTGGCACAGATGGTAGCCCACCGCGATGTATGAAGTGTCTACCGCGAGGATGACGTTCGCCAGCGACTCGTAGTTGATCGCGCGCAGCGCAGGCGAGTTCAGTAGCGCCTCCTTGAGGTCCTCCATCGCCTTGATCTGTTCTTCGCCGAACTCGAATGGGACATCCTTCCGCGTGAGCTTGACCAGCGCGTGTGCACGCTTCGCGAAGTTGCGAATAAAGATCCGCGCGACGCCGACGGTGCCCAGGAACGCGCGAACCTCCGAAAGGTCTTTGCAGGGTCCCCAGTTCTTGACAGCCGCGACTCGCGACTTCTCGGGGAGACGCCCCTCGGGTGTGCAGCGATGTCCTACGACCGTTATCTCGCGCGCGCAAAGGATGGACTTCGTTCCCGAGAAAGTTCCGCCCGCGTACTTCATCCGCTGAACCACGCGATTGATGTTCTCGAAGTGCTCCCAGACGAAGCGACGGATTCCAGGGTTCGCGGGGATAGTCTCGTATGTCCCGCCTTCATCGCGATAGTCAGACTCGGGGCCTTTGCACGGTACGTCGTCGATGTAGGGTACAGTAACTTCGGGGATCTCGGGTCGCAGAATGTAGGTGACGTCCTCGTGAAAGATGGGGACGGAATTGGACCAGCCCATCGGCAGCGTACAGAGTCGCAAGGCTCCGAAGGGGGTCTGGAAGGATGTGAGATCGCGTGAAGTTTCCGCGATGAGTCGCTCGTCGTAGCCAACGTAAAGGTCGAAAATCGCGCCGCACGGGCGTCCTGCGAACTGCTCCGCGAGATAATCCGGGGTAGGCGGAACGCCAGAGTGCTGAATGGTGACGCGATTCAACGGTTCAAGGCTGTGGACGATGCGAAGGGACTTCCCGTCTTTCTTGAGTACGCAGAACCATCGCGAACGGTAGGATGAGTTCGAAGGCTCGTATACGCCAGCCGCGATCTTCTTCTTGATGATTTCGCAGACCTCCTTGTAGAGTCCAGGCGGGATGGGGATGTTCTTCTCGACCCAGGGCGTATGCGGGAGCACTGGAAACTCGATTGGAGGGAAGAACTCGGGCTTGAAGCATCCGCGCTCGCTGTCGTTCCACGCGAACGCCTCGTTATGCATTCGCATGAAGTCGTGAAGCAGCTTCTTCTCCTCAGGCCAGAGAAAGTCGTCGCCATGCGCGCGGTCCATCGCCTCCTTGCGCTCTTGCGTATAGCGACCAGTGGGCTCGAACTCGGGTGGGTTGGGATTCAGCTTCGGCATGTCCGCGAGAGGGTCGCCAGTGATGTTCCGCTCGACGCGAAACTGTTCGGGACAGGTCCCGAGCGTAGCGCGGACTTTCTGCGCAACGGGCTTGTACTTCTTCTTCTGCTGGACAAAGATGCCGGCTGGGGTATTCTGCGAACGCGGAGAGACAACGTAGGTGGTGCCATTAATACTGTATGTGAACGCGAAGGTGTTGTTGGGATCATGGGGTAGTCGCGAGTATCGCGAATCATTTGGCGCCGCAGGTTGAGCTGCCGCTGACTGGGCGAACGTCGTGCGCGTGGTATCTTCGCTAGGAGGCGCCACGCGTGCGTTCGCAGGGTTACTTGGTGTTCGCGGGGTATCTTCGCGGGGTGTACGCGAATCGCGAGACGCAGAGGGAGTAGCAGAGGCTGGGGAAATCGGTTCGCTTTCTGGGTTTGTTCGCGTGAAGAAGACTTCCGCCATTTTCGGTAGTTCGTCGCAAGCAGAGAGATAAATAGCAGGGATAGAGAGTTCGGGATCGTGTATCTGAGAGTACGCGCAGATGCGAGGGACTCCGCCGTCTTCGGAGATGACTAGCGCGATTTGTTCGCCATCTTCCTCAAGCAGGTCCTCGAGCGAAGGGCTAGGCGGCTGTTCGCCCTCGAAATCGAGCATGTCCGCGCGCGATGGTGGGCACTGTCGCGAGCTGGCCGGTGTTCGGACAACAGATGGTGATCGTCTGCTCCTCGTTCTCGTAATTCTTCACTACGCTCTTGGTCAGGACGTCGAAAGGCCGACCTAGCAGCATGTCGTACGCGGCGTTGCGAATGACGTGAATCTGGAGGTATAGCACGATATCCGCGACCGCGAAAGGCACGTTGCGAACGAGACCGAGGGACTTGTCGACCTCGCCATTCGCGGATTGCATGTTTAAGCGAATACTTGGGTCGTACGCGAGCGCGAGCGCATGACAGACGTTCTCGGACATCGCGATGACTTGACAACCCGGATCCACAATCGCCTCGACGTATTCCTTGTTGTCCACGAGCCCCACAATTGAGCGTAGCGCGTGAGACTCTTTCGCGACGGTAAGCTGCGCCGCGTCTCGCGAAGGCGCTATGTCGCGGAGATAGACTTCGTAGGGATCGGGTACTACCACACCGCCAGGTACCATCGGATTGCCGTCGCACGCGACTTGCGAAAGGAACTGATCTGCAACCTCTTCAACCTCCGCGAAGGCCACAGTCCGCGCTTCAGGAGGGACCCGTCGTGGCGTGATCTTCTCGCGGAAGCGAGCGCGCATATCAGGCGAGATGGACAAGATCTCCTCGAGCGACACGGTGAGATACGGCGACGCCATGGTCCGCTGGAAGATGCCCTGGATGACCTCCTCCTGCTGGATGGGCGCGCGCGTACGATACGCGGGTTCGCGGTCTCCGCTCTTAGGTCTAGGCACCGGCTGTCCAAAGTTCCGCTGGCGCGGGGGCGCGTACGTTGCATCGCGAGCTTTTGCGAAAGGGTGCTCAGCTGGCTCGCTGGGCTTTTGGGGTTGCGCGGGCGCGGACGCTCCCGGGGTAGGCGGACGCGGTATCTCTCGCGGAGCCTCACGGCGGGGTTCGCTAGGCTGTTCTCGCGACACACGGTTGGTCCTATCTTCGACCGGACGCGTAGGTAGCTCGGGAAGAGGCCTAACCTGGTTCTCACGCGCGTCGCGGGTCTCACGCGGAGGAGCCACAGGTTCGGGCTGTCGAGCCGGCGCGGGGTTGGGCAGATGCGGAGGCAGCTCGCGCTCTCCACGCGGTTCGCGCGATCGGCCACGCTCACGATCAGGCGGAGACGAGGTACGCGAACGCTGGGGGCGACGCGGAGGCACATGTACGCCATCAAAACGCGTTCGCCGCGCCTGCTGAAGGGCAAAGAGTTCGCGCTCAAGCTGCTCAATCCGATCTTCAGTGCTGAGCGTAAAAGAACTCGCGGTCGCATAGCGAGGCTCCTCGGTGGTGATCGAGAGAACCATCTGATTCGCAGTAGGTGGCGCGAGCGAGTTCGGGTTCCGCCGATGCCACTCGTAGACGCGGTCGCGCATGGTGATCCCGTCAAAGCCAGGGATCTGTCGAGGGACGAAGTTTCCATTGGGGAGCACCACGCGCCCATCTTGGTTGCGCACGCAGCGACCCGCCCGGATATCTTCCTCGACGAAGGGACAGTTACGCAGCTGGCAGCCCGGGTTACCGCAGTAGTGACAGAAATTCCCTTGGACGCCGGTGTTGCGCTGATCGCCTTGCGCGAATCCGCCTTGATAGCGCGGCGCTCCACCGGGTGCACCTTGCGCGACGTTCGCGAAGCGGTTCGCCATGTTCACGGTTGCGTTCGCTGTGCCCTCGCTCGCAGCCTGGGTCAGCATACGTAGAAGGGACGCGAAGTCCTCGATCTTGACTGTGGTACCGCCGGAGTTGCTTGCGGAGGCCGTCGCATGCGCGGTAGGAGGCGTAGCCGTCACAGTGCCGTGCAGGACGAACTTCGCGGCGTTGTAGACATCGTCGAGCTTGTAGGGATCCTCTGGATAGTGATCCGGTAATTTCAACTGGAGACGCTGCGAAACTTGGCCCCAGAGAGGCTGCGCTATGCCGCGAACAAACAGGCGCGACTGCTCCGACGTGGAAAGACGGTTCTGGCTGATCAGATACGAGGTCATGGCGTAGAAGTCGCGATAGTAGCTGGAGAGCTCCGCAGCAGTGGCGATAGGTGCCGAAGCCCTTCGCGCAACCAGGTTCTCGACGTCCGCGAGTGAATACTTGCGCGAATCGTCCGCGCCGGGATACAGCGCGATAATCGCTCGCTTGAAGTCGCCGTAAGTCTTGGTTTCGTCCGCACACTCGGGTAGGTTCTCGCATAGATCCGCAACGTCGATGGAGAAGTAGCGGAGGACCCACTGCTTCTTCTGGGCATCGCTCTCAACGCCGCTACGCTCAAATAGCGCCTCGAGGTCCTGGAAGAACCTTCGCAGTGTTCGCGGATTATCGGGATCAAAGTAGGGAGCGCGAGGATCGCCGCGCGGGGGCATCGCGGGTCTTTCAGCCATCGCGGGCTCGGGGGAAGGTTCGCGGAGAAGAAACGGGGTAATGGGTTCGTTTGCGAGGCTGTCGCGGTCGAAATGCTCGGAAGGGACTGGGGAAAGGTGATCTAGCTGACGCGTAGGACTGCTCAACGGTGTGGAGTAACGGATGAGGGATTCTTCGGCGTTCGCGGGAGCAGGGGTCTCGGGTAACTCGTTCGCCGGTTGGGGCACCTCAAAGGCTCGCGCGATAACAGATAGCGCGGTTTCGCGGATCCACTCGGTCGCGAAGGGGTCGCTTTGGTCGAATCGCTCGAGGCCTCGCTCGAGAAGGAGGCAAACGGTATCCAGCAGGGCGGCGAGCTTGTCGCTATCGAGTCTATAGTTCGCTTGTCGGACTAGCTGGTTGAAGCGAGCAGTGAGGAGCTCAATCGCAAGGTTCGCGGGCTGGGATCGGGCTCTAGTCGCAGGCGCAATCGCGGAGGAAGACGGCTCGCGAAAGCCGTCGGAACAGGAGGAAACCGACTGTGAAATCCAAACACACCCCCTGCGGTGGTCACCAGAATGATGCGTCAAACCCACCCCTGAAGGAGAGGGAGAATCCGGCCGAGAGCCTCTTGAAGGTCGAGGCCGGCGGTCGCGCTAAACGCGGACAAAGGACGCGGAGGGGAGGAGATGCGGAAAGGTTCGTGTCGGGTGCCCTGTGACGGGGAGCGTCTTCTATGAGTCTTCGCGAGGGTTGGCCGCCCTTCGCTTCGCAGGAGAGAGAGAGAGAGAGAGAGGGAAAACTTCGCTAAGGATCTTCGCTGGCTTCGCGGGCTTCGCAGGACGCTATAGAGGCGCAGGCTTGATTCGCAGAGTTCGCAGGGTTCGCAGGATTCGCAACGCTATTCGCAGACGCAGTAAAACGCAATTCGCAACGCAGGGAGAACGCGGGATGCAACGCAGACGCAGACGCAGACGCAGTTTGAGATGCTGAACGTGGGGGAACAGGAATCTGTCTTCTCTGGACGCTTCGCGTCGGTATTTACAAGAGAGAGTCGGTAGCTACGGCCGATGCACTACGGAAACAGTACGGAAACATGCCGCGACGGCGCGCAGCGCGCGCGAACGCTTTTGCGCCCGGCGCTCTACGCTCCGGAGGTCAATGCCGCGCTCGGCGAGCGCGCCACGGCTTGGCGCGGCTCTCCGCGCTCCCGGGTAGCCGGAAACCGCTGCTTGAGGTCGTGGGGGGGCCTTCACAGACCTTCGCAGGTCTTCGCCGTCGTCGCGCGTGGTCGTGCGCGCACCTAGGAGGCTTCGCGCGGGTCTATGGGGTCGCGTACGCCGGCCAGTCTCTTCGCACGAGCCAGGGAGTGTCGCAGGGGTCGCGGACGCGTACGCGCAGTATGCGAAAACTGCTGGTGGCGGTTTGTGGGGCGCATCATCTCCCCCTCGCTGAGATCCTGAACGTCCCCGTTCAGCCATCGATGCGATCGCGCGCGATAACGCGGAGGGATAAGAGCGCGTCCGCGGGGTTGAGAGAGTGTAGGAACGTTCGTCGCGTCTCCTTGCTCGCCATGCAGTCCACTCTGGAGAATCTTGACCGTCGCTCCGTCGAAGTTCGCAATGAAGTCGCGGCACTCGCGCGCGCGCAGGTGCTTCAGCAATTGACCGTCCTGGAGGGCTTGGTGGATACGAATTCGCGCTCGCGCGAGGAGTGGCTTGAGGCACAGAATGAGCTGGACTATCGCATGGTACGTGTTCGCGGCTTTCGCGCGCGCGTGGCGCAACTGATTCGCGATATCGCAGCATGCGTACTTGGTCCTGACGTATGATACTCGCGACTGCGAGCTTCTGTCGATCGCGACGCGCATCGAGATGGTTCTTCGCCGTCAGACCCTTGATGAGACCTTCCTGGTCGTCGAGCGGTACCGCCTCTTCCGTACGCAGCGCGAAGTCAGCGAAGCCATGTACCTAGCAGCGCGTGAACGTCTTCGCCTTCTCCACGATCGCGCCCACGCGGCGGTATGCGTCTTCAGCCGCGCCGGGCCCCGCTACGTCACCGCGCTCGCTCGCGCCGAAGATCTTCGCAGCACGGTGACTTCGCTCGAACGCGAAGTCAAACGCGAACTTGCTTCGCTCGCTGTGGGACTGGAGGAAGCCTTCCGCGAACACGAAGAACAATTCCCGGGCTTCGAACCACCACAACAAATGGAGGAAGGGGAGGTTCGCCGCGATTTGGAGGAGGCCGCGGAGGAGATGGAGGCTGAGGGAGATGCGCTATAGGTTCGCGACTGTAGAGTCCGGAATGTACCATCCGCGCGTAGGCAAATGAACTCCTTGATTCAGCCGAGAACGTCCGCGGACCTTCTGTGCGCATTCGCCAGGTCTCGCGGCTCTGTCGTGTGTGGTCGCCGCGTTCGCACGCTTCGTGATCGCCGCACGGGTCCGGAGGGCGCTTACGACGGAGCGCTGGCGCGCTACGTCATTCGCCGCGATCGTCCCTGAGTCCGCGAACAATGGAACGCCGCCACTGCATGCCTTCGCCACTTGGGCTTAAGGACTTGGTCTTCGCATCCTTCGCACTCTTGATCCCCTCGCTCGCGACTCGCTTCTGCTCTTCCAATTGCACTCGCTTTCCTCAACTCCCCCATTCCCTCTCTCGCCAACCTCCCACTCGCATCACCACCATGTCCGCGTCCACCGCCGCTAAGTCTACCTCTGCCAAGGGCAAGAAGGCCGCCACGCCCGCTCAACTTCGCGCTGCGGCGCGCGAGGAGCTCAACGCTCTCTTCGCGTCCGCACCGGGAGGGAGTATTGCCGGGGAGGAGGAGTATGTAGACTTCGCGCGCCGGGTCCTCGCGCAGCTGGTATGTCGTATCCTGCCCTTCGATCCTTCCTCCTCTAACTTTCGCAGGACATCATCGGGGGTGGTGAGGCCACGGAGGAGGTGGCATATCAGGCTGCGCGCCTGGTGCGCGAGACCATCGGGTTCGCGACCGGCGTGGAGGGGGAGGGGGTCGATGAGGGCATTCCCTGGACGCACCCCCTGTATCGCCAGGCGTTCGCGCAGGTCCAGGCAGAGGCCGCTGCAGAGCGCGCTGAGCGTGAGGGGGAAGACGAGGCTCCCGCCTCTGTGGCGGAGGTCGAGGCGGAGGTTGGCCAGGGTGACGCGGAGGTCGACGAGCTGGGTGAGGAGGAGGTCGAGGTCATCGAGCCCATGGATCCTGCCCCGCGAACTCGCCCACAGCGCAAGGTCGCGCCTCGCCCCGTCCGCGTCCCACAGCACAAACCCGCCGCGAAGGTCGTGGTGGGTCGCCCAAAGCGTGCGCTGCCTGTAGACGAGCCCGCCGCCGCACCCTCTCCTCGCAAAAAGGTCCGCGCCGAGACGCTGGTCTTCCCTGCGCCCGTCTGGCGTCCTGCCTCTGCCGAGCCCCCGTTGTCGGTCCGCGTAAGTCTCTTTTGCGTTCCTCTCTCCCGGGCCCATCGCTGATCGCTCTTCTAGTGCTCGTACTGCTCTGCGCACCCCGGCGGGGGTCGGTGCGTGCTTCGCGAGGGCTTCGCGAAGTGCGACCGATGCCTGCTGGGGCGCCAAGGCTGCTGGGCTCCCGGTGGAGGCAAAAAGCCTTTCGCCGAGTGGTATGAGGATAAAGGGCACACCCGCGGTACGCCTCTCTCTCTATCCCCCCCCAGCTCGATTCTAACCTTCGGGCCGTGTTCGCAGCTGTCCGCCTCGATGCCGTCGTCGCCGCGAAGGTTATCCGATCGCGCGGGCGTGCCTCTGACATGCCTGGGTGGGTTCGCGCTGCCTGGGAGGAGCACAAGGCGGCTCGCCTGGCTGCACACGCTGCTGGGGAAGGGTCTCTGGGCGACTCAACCGTCAGCGAGGATTCACGGCCCCCTTCCGCCAAGTCTGCCAAAGGCGCTGCCCCCTCGCGACCGCCCAAGGCCACCCCATCCTCCGCGGGCAGCGCTAAGTTCTCGCATGTGGAGGTACTGTCCTTTCCTCCCACGGGCTGCGCCTTCCGCCGCTAACCTGCCGCGTCTTCTTGAGTCACAGGTTCCCGGCTCGCGCGTCCGCGTCGCCGCTCCCGCGGGAGCCTCTTCTTCGTCACGACCCGCCGCCTCGTCGTCTTCGCGTGCGATGCCGCCACCGTCCTCGCCTTCTCCTGCGCCCGCGACGCCTCCTACTGCCCATGTCCCGCCGCCTGCTCCGCCTCGCGTGGCTTCTCCACTCTCCGCACCTCGCCCGCCGTCTGTTCCCCCGTTCGCCGCGGAGGCCCCGCTCGCGCCTCCCTCCTTCCGCACACCCGCTCCTGCCACCACGTCTGCCATGCCGCCAGCTCCGCCATCCACTCCGCAGCAGCTCGGGCTGGGTGGTTTGGTTGAGCGCGAAACCGCCTGGTTCCGCGAGACGTTCGCGCGACACCTCGTCGCGAACTTTTCGCGGCCGCAGGACACTACGCCTCTCGACCCGCGACGAACCCCGGCCGGCAACGCGTACGTCCAGGCGCTGGAGAGTGTCCGCGACGCGCTCTCGGGACAGGTCGCCGCCCTCGCCTCGACGCGCGACGAGCTGCGCCTTCGCGCGCGCAACGCTCCGCTCTCGGACGCAGAGATCTTCGGACACCCCGCGAACCGGTAAGGGGAACTTCGCACGGACGTTTCGGACTTGTAGATACATTGCCTTGGTCGTCGCTAGCCCGCGGACTCGTAGATAGCGTCTTTCTTGCTGTTGCGCACCGGCCCGCCTTGTTTTCTTGCTTCTAGCGTAGTGAGAGGGTAATATCTCGGAGGTATATAGAGGAAAGCAATAGATGAAAATTGTACAGCCTTGCGAAGGTGTGAAGTGAGTGACAGCGAGCATGCGAACACAAAAGAATGTTTTTAATGAAATGAGTTGCATAGGACCAAGGAGCGGACGCCTTCGCATCTCGCGAAGGATAGAGAGTGAAGAAAGAGTGGATAGAAAGGGATAGCGAGCAATAAATGAAAGTGGTAGGGACTGTCCTTTGGGTATCTAATCGTCGAATGAGCTTTCGCTGCTCGCGTCTTCGTCGCTTTCGCGGTCCGCGACAGGTTCGCTGATGAGCTCAGGCTCCGGGTCGTCTTCGCCATCGTCGTCGGACGCGATAAGCTCAGAGAGCCGCTTGTTGGAGATGTCCGTGAAATTCGCGGGTAACGGAATAGCTCCTCGCGCGAGGTAGGGGATCAAGCGGAAGGCCGCGATCGCGCGATGCAAGACTGAGCCATCGAGTTCGCAGAGCACGTACGCACCTCCACGGTTCCGCGAGATCACTACCAGCGGACCAGTGTAGCGCGGACGCATCTTGCGATTGAGCGACTTCTCGATCTGCGTATGGCGCATCAGGACCAGCGAGCCAGGTGGGAAGTCATAGTCGCGAATGGTAGCTGCGTGTGCGCGCTCAAACTTCTGCGCTGCCTTGATTCGCGCATCGAACACTCGCGAATTGAGCTGCGCGAGCTGGTCTTGACGCTTCTGCAGCTCGATAGCGCGTCGCGCGATCAGATCCTCTGTGGATAGCAAGCCCTCAGGTGGCGGAACCAGGTAGGTCGCCTCCGCGATATCCAGGGGTAGCACAGGATGGCAGCCGGTAACCGCGAAGTATGGCGAACAGCCCATGCGCTTGCGAACAGTCACTCGCTCGGCCCAGAAGGCATAATGCGCGAACTGTGACCACTTGCGCTGGTCTCCGCTCGCGGCCTTGAACAGAATCTGTCGCGTGTCGAAATGCGAACGCTCCGCGATACCGTTCGCCTTGGAATTGTACGGACTAATCTTGATATGGTGGATGTGATAGCGCTCCTCGAGGCTTCGCACTGCGCTGACAAACGCGGAGCCGTTGTCAGTGATGAGCTCAGTCGCCGCGCCCCATCTACACAGCAGGTCCTGGAAGATGAAGTCGCCTAGGGTCTTGTCGTTCTCCGCGCGAAGCATTCGCCACTCGGGCCAGGCAGACACAGAGCAGCGCGCGACTACAATGATTGAGAATCCGCTAGACTTAGGCATCTTCATCGAGTCGATGTACCAGCGAACACAGAGTCCACCAGGTCTCGCGACAGTCGGGGGAATCAGCAGCTTGCGGTGTTGGCGAAGCTGGCAGAGATGGCACGTCCGCACGTACCACATCGCGTCTTCGTGCAGTGAAGGCCACCAGAAGCGCTCCGCGACCAGACGAACCGTCGCGAAGTGTCCGCGATGACCAGTGTCGTCGTGTGCCGCTCGCAAGATATCGAGACGCTTTTCAGGCCATACCACCAGCTTGTGCGCGGCTTGCGGATCCTTTCGCCAGAGTCTGTCGCCGTCGCGGAAGAAGTGCTGCGCGTACACGATGAACTTGCGATACTTCTGTCCTTGGATGTCGTCCGCGAACTCCTCAGGCTTGCGGAACGCCTCAAACCACTTCGCAACCATGCGCAGCTTCTCATCCGCCATCCGCGTCTTCTCGCTGTACGGCAGCTCGACCGGTGCTTGGGGCTCGACCATCTTCTGCGCTTCATCTTCCGTCGCGAACCGTATCCGCGCCTCTTCGCGCGCGACTGCTCGCTGCGCACGTTCATCGTCTCCCTTCTCCAGGTTCGCGCTCGCGTCCTCCTCCCCCTCGCTGAAATCTCGACCGTCCTCGGTCGGCGAGGCCAACACGAAGAGGTGAATCGGGTCCTCGTGCGGTTGCGCGAAGCTAGAAGGCGTAGGCAGTAGCTGGTGTAGGAAGCCGTGGATGCGATCAATCCAGTCCTCGAACTCATCTGGGTCTTCCGCGGGATCATCACCAGGCTGCGGAGGGCGTCGCGAGAGGCCATCCGGACCATGCGAAGTTCCCGGGACGTGCACCAAGTGGAAATGGAACGTCAGGATCGCGAGAATCCAGCGGTTGATGCTCGCGCTTGGCGCAAGATCGGGGTTGTTCAGCATTCCGCGAATGTATCGCGCGTCCACTTCGACTACTAGGTTGCGTACGCCGACTATGTAGAGCTTCGTTGCCTGCAGCGCGCGAAAGAGGCCATAGAGCTCGAGCTTCGGTTGGGAGAATCGCGACTCGCGGTCGTTGAGCGTAATGGAACCAAAGCGGTTGTAGTAGCGCTTCTTGGGGTCTTGTTCGTCGCATTGGCACAGATGGTAGCCCACCGCGATGTATGAAGTGTCTACCGCGAGGATGACGTTCGCCAGCGACTCGTAGTTGATCGCGCGCAGCGCAGGCGAGTTCAGTAGCGCCTCCTTGAGGTCCTCCATCGCCTTGATCTGTTCTTCGCCGAACTCGAATGGGACATCCTTCCGCGTGAGCTTGACCAGCGCGTGTGCACGCTTCGCGAAGTTGCGAATAAAGATCCGCGCGACGCCGACGGTGCCCAGGAACGCGCGAACCTCCGAAAGGTCTTTGCAGGGTCCCCAGTTCTTGACAGCCGCGACTCGCGACTTCTCGGGGAGACGCCCCTCGGGTGTGCAGCGATGTCCTACGACCGTTATCTCGCGCGCGCAAAGGATGGACTTCGTTCCCGAGAAAGTTCCGCCCGCGTACTTCATCCGCTGAACCACGCGATTGATGTTCTCGAAGTGCTCCCAGACGAAGCGACGGATTCCAGGGTTCGCGGGGATAGTCTCGTATGTCCCGCCTTCATCGCGATAGTCAGACTCGGGGCCTTTGCACGGTACGTCGTCGATGTAGGGTACAGTAACTTCGGGGATCTCGGGTCGCAGAATGTAGGTGACGTCCTCGTGAAAGATGGGGACGGAATTGGACCAGCCCATCGGCAGCGTACAGAGTCGCAAGGCTCCGAAGGGGGTCTGGAAGGATGTGAGATCGCGTGAAGTTTCCGCGATGAGTCGCTCGTCGTAGCCAACGTAAAGGTCGAAAATCGCGCCGCACGGGCGTCCTGCGAACTGCTCCGCGAGATAATCCGGGGTAGGCGGAACGCCAGAGTGCTGAATGGTGACGCGATTCAACGGTTCAAGGCTGTGGACGATGCGAAGGGACTTCCCGTCTTTCTTGAGTACGCAGAACCATCGCGAACGGTAGGATGAGTTCGAAGGCTCGTATACGCCAGCCGCGATCTTCTTCTTGATGATTTCGCAGACCTCCTTGTAGAGTCCAGGCGGGATGGGGATGTTCTTCTCGACCCAGGGCGTATGCGGGAGCACTGGAAACTCGATTGGAGGGAAGAACTCGGGCTTGAAGCATCCGCGCTCGCTGTCGTTCCACGCGAACGCCTCGTTATGCATTCGCATGAAGTCGTGAAGCAGCTTCTTCTCCTCAGGCCAGAGAAAGTCGTCGCCATGCGCGCGGTCCATCGCCTCCTTGCGCTCTTGCGTATAGCGACCAGTGGGCTCGAACTCGGGTGGGTTGGGATTCAGCTTCGGCATGTCCGCGAGAGGGTCGCCAGTGATGTTCCGCTCGACGCGAAACTGTTCGGGACAGGTCCCGAGCGTAGCGCGGACTTTCTGCGCAACGGGCTTGTACTTCTTCTTCTGCTGGACAAAGATGCCGGCTGGGGTATTCTGCGAACGCGGAGAGACAACGTAGGTGGTGCCATTAATACTGTATGTGAACGCGAAGGTGTTGTTGGGATCATGGGGTAGTCGCGAGTATCGCGAATCATTTGGCGCCGCAGGTTGAGCTGCCGCTGACTGGGCGAACGTCGTGCGCGTGGTATCTTCGCTAGGAGGCGCCACGCGTGCGTTCGCAGGGTTACTTGGTGTTCGCGGGGTATCTTCGCGGGGTGTACGCGAATCGCGAGACGCAGAGGGAGTAGCAGAGGCTGGGGAAATCGGTTCGCTTTCTGGGTTTGTTCGCGTGAAGAAGACTTCCGCCATTTTCGGTAGTTCGTCGCAAGCAGAGAGATAAATAGCAGGGATAGAGAGTTCGGGATCGTGTATCTGAGAGTACGCGCAGATGCGAGGGACTCCGCCGTCTTCGGAGATGACTAGCGCGATTTGTTCGCCATCTTCCTCAAGCAGGTCCTCGAGCGAAGGGCTAGGCGGCTGTTCGCCCTCGAAATCGAGCATGTCCGCGCGCGATGGTGGGCACTGTCGCGAGCTGGCCGGTGTTCGGACAACAGATGGTGATCGTCTGCTCCTCGTTCTCGTAATTCTTCACTACGCTCTTGGTCAGGACGTCGAAAGGCCGACCTAGCAGCATGTCGTACGCGGCGTTGCGAATGACGTGAATCTGGAGGTATAGCACGATATCCGCGACCGCGAAAGGCACGTTGCGAACGAGACCGAGGGACTTGTCGACCTCGCCATTCGCGGATTGCATGTTTAAGCGAATACTTGGGTCGTACGCGAGCGCGAGCGCATGACAGACGTTCTCGGACATCGCGATGACTTGACAACCCGGATCCACAATCGCCTCGACGTATTCCTTGTTGTCCACGAGCCCCACAATTGAGCGTAGCGCGTGAGACTCTTTCGCGACGGTAAGCTGCGCCGCGTCTCGCGAAGGCGCTATGTCGCGGAGATAGACTTCGTAGGGATCGGGTACTACCACACCGCCAGGTACCATCGGATTGCCGTCGCACGCGACTTGCGAAAGGAACTGATCTGCAACCTCTTCAACCTCCGCGAAGGCCACAGTCCGCGCTTCAGGAGGGACCCGTCGTGGCGTGATCTTCTCGCGGAAGCGAGCGCGCATATCAGGCGAGATGGACAAGATCTCCTCGAGCGACACGGTGAGATACGGCGACGCCATGGTCCGCTGGAAGATGCCCTGGATGACCTCCTCCTGCTGGATGGGCGCGCGCGTACGATACGCGGGTTCGCGGTCTCCGCTCTTAGGTCTAGGCACCGGCTGTCCAAAGTTCCGCTGGCGCGGGGGCGCGTACGTTGCATCGCGAGCTTTTGCGAAAGGGTGCTCAGCTGGCTCGCTGGGCTTTTGGGGTTGCGCGGGCGCGGACGCTCCCGGGGTAGGCGGACGCGGTATCTCTCGCGGAGCCTCACGGCGGGGTTCGCTAGGCTGTTCTCGCGACACACGGTTGGTCCTATCTTCGACCGGACGCGTAGGTAGCTCGGGAAGAGGCCTAACCTGGTTCTCACGCGCGTCGCGGGTCTCACGCGGAGGAGCCACAGGTTCGGGCTGTCGAGCCGGCGCGGGGTTGGGCAGATGCGGAGGCAGCTCGCGCTCTCCACGCGGTTCGCGCGATCGGCCACGCTCACGATCAGGCGGAGACGAGGTACGCGAACGCTGGGGGCGACGCGGAGGCACATGTACGCCATCAAAACGCGTTCGCCGCGCCTGCTGAAGGGCAAAGAGTTCGCGCTCAAGCTGCTCAATCCGATCTTCAGTGCTGAGCGTAAAAGAACTCGCGGTCGCATAGCGAGGCTCCTCGGTGGTGATCGAGAGAACCATCTGATTCGCAGTAGGTGGCGCGAGCGAGTTCGGGTTCCGCCGATGCCACTCGTAGACGCGGTCGCGCATGGTGATCCCGTCAAAGCCAGGGATCTGTCGAGGGACGAAGTTTCCATTGGGGAGCACCACGCGCCCATCTTGGTTGCGCACGCAGCGACCCGCCCGGATATCTTCCTCGACGAAGGGACAGTTACGCAGCTGGCAGCCCGGGTTACCGCAGTAGTGACAGAAATTCCCTTGGACGCCGGTGTTGCG
This sequence comes from Trametes sanguinea, assembly GCA_008973685.1. Taxonomy (NCBI): domain Eukaryota; kingdom Fungi; phylum Basidiomycota; class Agaricomycetes; order Polyporales; family Polyporaceae; genus Trametes; species Trametes sanguinea. Next base: position 125,859 of record WAHA01000045.1, read on the forward strand.
CTGATCGCCTTGCGCGAATCCGCCTTGATAGCGCGGCGCTCCACCGGGTGCACCTTGCGCGACGTTCGCGAAGCGGTTCGCCATGTTCACGGTTGCGTTCGCTGTGCCCTCGCTCGCAGCCTGGGTCAGCATACGTAGAAGGGACGCGAAGTCCTCGATCTTGACTGTGGTACCGCCGGAGTTGCTTGCGGAGGCCGTCGCATGCGCGGTAGGAGGCGTAGCCGTCACAGTGCCGTGCAGGACGAACTTCGCGGCGTTGTAGACATCGTCGAGCTTGTAGGGATCCTCTGGATAGTGATCCGGTAATTTCAACTGGAGACGCTGCGAAACTTGGCCCCAGAGAGGCTGCGCTATGCCGCGAACAAACAGGCGCGACTGCTCCGACGTGGAAAGACGGTTCTGGCTGATCAGATACGAGGTCATGGCGTAGAAGTCGCGATAGTAGCTGGAGAGCTCCGCAGCAGTGGCGATAGGTGCCGAAGCCCTTCGCGCAACCAGGTTCTCGACGTCCGCGAGTGAATACTTGCGCGAATCGTCCGCGCCGGGATACAGCGCGATAATCGCTCGCTTGAAGTCGCCGTAAGTCTTGGTTTCGTCCGCACACTCGGGTAGGTTCTCGCATAGATCCGCAACGTCGATGGAGAAGTAGCGGAGGACCCACTGCTTCTTCTGGGCATCGCTCTCAACGCCGCTACGCTCAAATAGCGCCTCGAGGTCCTGGAAGAACCTTCGCAGTGTTCGCGGATTATCGGGATCAAAGTAGGGAGCGCGAGGATCGCCGCGCGGGGGCATCGCGGGTCTTTCAGCCATCGCGGGCTCGGGGGAAGGTTCGCGGAGAAGAAACGGGGTAATGGGTTCGTTTGCGAGGCTGTCGCGGTCGAAATGCTCGGAAGGGACTGGGGAAAGGTGATCTAGCTGACGCGTAGGACTGCTCAACGGTGTGGAGTAACGGATGAGGGATTCTTCGGCGTTCGCGGGAGCAGGGGTCTCGGGTAACTCGTTCGCCGGTTGGGGCACCTCAAAGGCTCGCGCGATAACAGATAGCGCGGTTTCGCGGATCCACTCGGTCGCGAAGGGGTCGCTTTGGTCGAATCGCTCGAGGCCTCGCTCGAGAAGGAGGCAAACGGTATCCAGCAGGGCGGCGAGCTTGTCGCTATCGAGTCTATAGTTCGCTTGTCGGACTAGCTGGTTGAAGCGAGCAGTGAGGAGCTCAATCGCAAGGTTCGCGGGCTGGGATCGGGCTCTAGTCGCAGGCGCAATCGCGGAGGAAGACGGCTCGCGAAAGCCGTCGGAACAGGAGGAAACCGACTGTGAAATCCAAACACACCCCCTGCGGTGGTCACCAGAATGATGCGTCAAACCCACCCCTGAAGGAGAGGGAGAATCCGGCCGAGAGCCTCTTGAAGGTCGAGGCCGGCGGTCGCGCTAAACGCGGACAAAGGACGCGGAGGGGAGGAGATGCGGAAAGGTTCGTGTCGGGTGCCCTGTGACGGGGAGCGTCTTCTATGAGTCTTCGCGAGGGTTGGCCGCCCTTCGCTTCGCAGGAGAGAGAGAGAGAGAGAGAGGGAAAACTTCGCTAAGGATCTTCGCTGGCTTCGCGGGCTTCGCAGGACGCTATAGAGGCGCAGGCTTGATTCGCAGAGTTCGCAGGGTTCGCAGGATTCGCAACGCTATTCGCAGACGCAGTAAAACGCAATTCGCAACGCAGGGAGAACGCGGGATGCAACGCAGACGCAGACGCAGACGCAGTTTGAGATGCTGAACGTGGGGGAACAGGAATCTGTCTTCTCTGGACGCTTCGCGTCGGTATTTACAAGAGAGAGTCGGTAGCTACGGCCGATGCACTACGGAAACAGTACGGAAACATGCCGCGACGGCGCGCAGCGCGCGCGAACGCTTTTGCGCCCGGCGCTCTACGCTCCGGAGGTCAATGCCGCGCTCGGCGAGCGTGCCACGGCTTGGCGCGGCTCTCCGCGCTCCCGGGTAGCCGGAAACCGCTGCTTGAGGTCGTGGGGGGGCCTTCACAGACCTTCGCAGGTCTTCGCCGTCGTCGCGCGTGGTCGTGCGCGCACCTAGGAGGCTTCGCGCGGGTCTATGGGGTCGCGTACGCCGGCCAGTCTCTTCGCACGAGCCAGGGAGTGTCGCAGGGGTCGCGGACGCGTACGCGCAGTATGCGAAAACTGCTGGTGGCGGTTTGTGGGGCGCATCACCGCGACGCCGATCATCACCGATCCCCGGGTAAGCAGCAGATTCATATGGCAATTGTGCTTGTGGATGGACACTGACATATTTGACTCGTAGGACTTGGGCTACATAGGTCGCGTACTGGGATTCACCCAGTTCCAAGGCAATGCGATGGAAGAGAAGCGGAAGGAATACTTCCGCATGAAGAACAAGGAGGCGCGGGACACCAAGGCCGCAAAAGATCGGACGGTGCGCATCATCCAGGGCAAGGACGTCAAGGACATCCCGGACAGCCTGCAGTCGCTGTACCGCTGGATCGACATGCAGCGCGAGGCCCTCGTCAACGTCATGATCCGCCGGGATCGCAACTCGACGGACGCGAATGGCAAGCCCATCCAGGACCTCCCGCCCCTCGTCAACGTCGACGTGTTGTTGACCCTCCGGCCCGACGAAATGGAGATTCAGCGCTTGCTGGCCGAAGAACTCCGGCAGCAAAATGTGCCGTTGAACGGCAAGAACCTGCACGTGAGTCATTTTTGCTCTGATTTTGTTTCTACCTTTGCAGTTTCTGGGCACGCATGCGAATGTCCATGACATTCGCCTGCGTGGCTGGGCTCATTGGTGCAGCTCCTTTTGGACTGTGTCGCGTGGGTGTCATGGCAAATGTGTGATCGCCGGCGAATGTCGAGGACATTCGGCGGCAGCCACCACTACCACCCTCCCCCGCGCCGGCGAATGTCGAGGACATTCGGCGGCAGCCACCACCCTCACCCAAGGCATTCGCCTCGCATTCGGCAGTGGGGCACAATGTACAACATGCATTCTGCCACCACAGCGAATGTCCATGACATTCGCATTCCGGGTAAGGTCACGACATCGATTTGCTAACTCATGACACTGCAGTCATTCTACCTCGGCATCAGGAAGGCCCTGCTGCACAAGAAATTGGGGGAAGTCCCCCCCTACGTCTCCCCCGCCAACCTACGGGAGGTTCGCTATCAAGATGACCTGTCGACGAAGATCGACGCTCTCATCGCCCTCCTCAAATACCACCAGGGGAAGTCCTGTGCGCAGCCGGCCCAGTTCAATGGGAACACCCTCGTAGAGCCGCCGTACGACGAGAACTGGCCTCGCATCAAACCTGACACGGTGGACAAGGCCTTGGTTTACCTCTCCTTCCCGTCGTCAAACTTCATCGTCAAGAAGGTGAGTCCAGCTGAAACCGGATTTTTCTGCATTGGCTCCTGAGATAACACATTGACTTTTTGTAGGCATTGGAGGAAGCGGGCATCGCTTACCTCGAGAACAACAGCAAGATGACCGCTCCCGCTCGTCATCAAGCGCTCAACGAGTTCGAGAACGGCAACGTGCAGGTTCTGCTGGTCTCCAATGTGGGAACCGTCGGCCTCAACATCGCCTTCGCCAACATCGTCATATGCGTGGTAAGTAACAATCAGGCTTTTGACTTCACACAAGTACGTTGACATTCTCCTTTAGGACAGCCTATGGTCAGCCCAAGAGCGCGAACAGCTCTTGGGCCGGATTCACCGCCTGGGCCAGACCAAGGCGTGCATCGCGTACTCGTTAGTCGCGAAGCACACCTCCGACACGTACATTGTCTCGATGTCCGATGACAAGGGCGTCATGCACCAAAAGCTGACGCAGAGTATAGGTGTGGATGTCACCCTGCGTGAGTCCCATCTCTCTGCATCATGTTGATATGGAGTCGCTCACCGAAACGTCTGTTTTGTAGGTCGCGCGTTCACGGGTGATGACGACGATGAGGCCGCGTCGTGGACCGTCGGCGAGGACGGCAACAGCGACGCGAACGACGACGACGACAACGACGACAACGGCAAGTCGGGGGCTCCCGAAGGTGAGGCTACGCCGAGGCGCCAAAGCAAACGCAAGGCACCCTCCGCTGGTTCGGAGGGAGATGGGCAGGAACAGCCCGCCGCGGACACCACGACCGCCAAGCCTAGAGGCAGGGGTAGGGGTGCAGGGAAGGCCGCTGGCAGGGGTAGGGGCAGGGGCTGGGGCGGCGCTAAGAGCAAGGGTGACACGGGCGAAACAGCACCACCCAAGAAGCAGCGCAAGACCCGGGCCAAAAAGAACGCTGAGGTGATCGCCGACGCCGGCCCCGCTCAAGGTGGTGCGGATGCACCGATGGACGTGGACGAACCACCGTCGACGCCCACCGCACCAGAGACACCCCAGGCGGGTCCGTCCAACGCTGGTGCAGTCGGCGGCGGGCAAGCCAGCGAGCGCGAGATGCTGCCGCTCTCTTCCCCCATCATGCCCGACGCCAGCGTCCCCACCAGAAGTTCCCCGCTGTCATCTGCGCCACCGACTGATGACGAGGACGACCAGGCGGACAAAACAGATGCGCCCAAGCCGGAGAGGAAGCGCAAACGCGGCGACGCCAACACGCCGGCGGCCAACGTCCTCCTCAACCTCCTGGCTGCAACACGGCAGACCAATCTGAACGACCTGCCCCCTCCGAACCCCGATCAAGGGAACCCGGACCGCCGCAGGACCGGACGGCAAGGCTAGGGTCGGACTGATCATGGTGGGTGCAGCGCTGCCTTTCCCTGCGGGGACATGTACGTTTTCCTTGCTGTGGGTTGTCGCCGCCTGGACATTGTGCTCTCTTTGTCGTTGTATGCATTTGTTCCCTTGTAGTGTTACGCCGCGGACCTTTTATCCCCCATATGTCTACTGTGATTTCCGCGAGCCTAGGTCATCCCTGAGGACTCTTATCGTTTTGAATGTATCATAATGATTGCGCGAGAACGAATGCCATGGACATTCGGTCATATGTGGATGATGAGTTTGGTGATCTCGTGGTCAGAAGACCCAGTGACTGACTGAGAGGGGCTGGTGCGACTGAGAGGGGCTGGTGCGAATGTCCATGACATTTGCTGCAACACCCACACACGCCATGGGAAAAATGATGTTTGAAGACTGACCCCGCCACCGAATGTCGAGGACATTCGCCTCCATCATCCTGCCCCAGCGCATGCTCAGCAGTTGGGTGCCATCATGACAGCCCTGCGAACCAGTACCGATAACGGCATGTCACCCAATGCATGACAAATGGGCATGGGCGTTTCTGCTGCCGACACCATGACTGGTGCATGAGGGTTAGCTGACACATCCAAGCGAATGTCCATGGCATTCGCTTCCCCCTCGCCTTAACGCTCTTGGAAAGTAGCGATCTCATATCTTATCAGCACAACTACGGCGCTACGCCACAGGAACAAATGACTGCGTACAAGGCACCGAATGTCTTAGACATTCGCAATCTATCAGACACCATTGATATGAACTTGATCCCCCCGATCACATATTTTTTAGTGCGTGACTCTGATCAATGTGCTGAGGTGGCTATCAATGTTTCACTCCCGCGTAGTATATCTTGTGTTCGCACCGTCCTCGCTCACGCACATCCCTCCCCACCATGGAGTATCCAGACGAAGTCCTCCCATTCCTCAACCTCACTCTTCCCCAACTCATCCAGCGGGCCAACAACCACATCGCCGGCGGATGGGTGGACAACCTCATTCGCCTGATGTTAGCTGGACGCTCGTGCGAAAATGGGGACGATATTGAGCACCGTGTGTATGTGGATCCCATCTCAGGCTTTGACCCCCCGACAGGCCCGGATGTTACTCTCACCGGCGACTTTGACTCCCTGATTGGCGTGACGGCCGGTCTCCCGCTCAATGTTCCCCTCGCCGTGTATCCTGCCCCACCCTTTCAGCTCACTCTGCGCAAGCCAGTTCATATCACGTTGCGCGTTCCTCGTGGTGACGTACGTCCTTCACTCAGCTCCAAACCGCATCGGGGCTAATCAACGCCTTACCAACCTCTCAGGGCTTGAGCGACGTGCCGTTGCACAAGATCGCCAATGTGTGCATCGGATCGTTTGGTGTCCGCGGGCAGGTCCGCCTTCTCTTCCCCCACGCCACTCAAGATGATGACGGTCCCATGCTCACCCAAACCGACCTGGCGGACCTGTACAACATTGGCATCTTGCGGTCCGTCGTTGAAATCATACCGGAACGACGTGCTCACTGGCCTCCTTCATACGCCGCGGCGATCGCGCGCGGTCGAGACCAACGCGGTCATCTTCACTTCGGCAGCGTCGATATCGAGAGGGACAAGCTGGATGACTTCGCTGCCACACTCATTGAGAAGCTCCAACACCACCCACGCCTCAAAGCCCCCCACTTCATGATCGAGCTACGTGGAACCAAAGAAATGTACACCTTTCCGGTCGGCGACGTCGACGCACGCACAGATGCTTTCAATCAACTCGGCGCCTTGATTCACTGGCAGCAAGAGGAGGAAAACCTCTCGAGGTGGTACGTCGACATCGCCATCGAGGTCTCCCGTCCAGGGCATGTGATCCAATGGAAGAGAGATGCCCATGATCGCCTTCTGGCCTACGCTCTCCCCTCGGCCACACCGCGCGACATAGCCGGCCTCCTCCGAGGTACCAATTACGAGGCCGATGTCAGCGGTCATCTCTTTTCACTCGCAGGATTCCGTGCTAATCCTGGCACCCGTGGACGGGCGGACCGGGTCGTTCACGTTAGGGTTTAGGGTTATGAGACTACGACCGTCCCCGTAGGTGTGGAAATAAACCCCAACTCCTAACCCCACACACCCCTCTAGGGTTCCCCTTTTGGGGTCCCATCAGCTTAGCTAACCCTCCAAAAATTGCGCATGCAGTCGATAAGAAGGGGTGCGTAGTATAGAAATTATTTTAGATTTCAAAATAACAATGTGGAAGCAGAAAGCAGTCACAACTGCAAGTGGAGGCCATTGTGTCCGCGCTACGCGGACATGGTGCTATGGGCGTCTTTTGAGGCACAGTGATGCGTCGAAGTCCACACTGTGCAGACAGTATCCGTGTTGCGCGGACACCAGGCTACAGTCCTGACACTCCAAATAGACAAAGTCCGCGCTACGCGGACATGCACGTAGAATGGCATGCATAAAATGTTAAACTGTTGTATATTGAAATTATCCTACAAAATGTCGTCGCAGCCCACATTGGGGCACATGTAATAGATATCGGGACGTGGCATATTCCAAAAAATCTGTAAAAATGTATCGAGCTGAGGATTCAGGTGTTCAGCCAGACCAAAACGATCTACTATAAAGCTGTTGATATCAGGAGGGCACCCAGCCGTCTGCTCCTGCAAGCGAAGGTTGTAAACAAGGACTTCATAGGAGAGTAACCAGTCGAAGTGAGGGTTGCCGCGTTGGAGCGGAGTCAGCAGCAAACGGTCCCATAGTTTCTGGCGGCATTTGGGGGCTTCTGCAGCCGCCGAGCGGCAGGGAAGGGTTTGCGGTAACGTCGGGGCCTTCTCTATGGCTTGAACCATGCAGTCGGTGTGGAACCACTCCTGGCATTTCTGACAGAAACGCAAGGTGTGGTTGTCAGGATGGTATTGCCCGCGCAGAGCACATTCAAACTTGCAAATGTACCTGAAATGTTGCTAGAATTATTATCTTAGCAGATGTATCATTGATGGCACGGATTGAGCATACCTGGGGAAGGCGGTAGTAATGGGTATTGAGTACACGTACGAAGGTGAAGCCATCACGATAGTAGCATGACGCTGAGTCGAGGACGGGAAGCGATATCGTGTTTGGGTTGAAGCTAACGACAGGAATGACGTCGTAGATTGCATCGCCGGAAGTGACAGTTTCATGTTGAGTTATGAAGACTTCCTTCTTGCCACCATTCACAATGAAATCGGATGTGAATCTGTCGGGGCAGCGATTGCGATTCAGCTCGTCGCGCCTGTATATCCATTGAAGCTTGACCAACTTTGTTGCAGGTGTAAGCAGAGATATACATCGAGCCATGATGAGGGGAACGTACAGGTCCGATATGCTCAGAGTTTGCGAGCGCGCTGACCACCGCGATATGCTGCTGCTCCGCGAGGTTGACATCCTCCCGTCGGGTACCATTAGGCATGATCGTGACACTGACAGGGAAGTGAGCACGTAGGTCATATGCTTGGCAACATAAAACGTACAACTGGGCTTGTTGCACCAACAGCCTGCCTCGGGGTGGATGTCCATGGGCTTCACATTACGTTAGTGACTATTGAATAATCGCACCGAGTATGACGCACCTATTATTTCCTCGACAGGATCAGCGTCGGCAAATACGCGTGCCCATTCAGCGAAGTTGCGTGGAATAACGATGGCCATGGCTACGTAGACAGATGCAGAGGGAAGCAGCGAGGACAAACAGAGGTGAGAACTGAGTGAACGAGGAGGGAGGATAGAAAAGAGACCATACCGTTGCTGTGCCAAGCCTGCGGTGGACTGATCACCTCGCGCCAGGCTAATCTGCAATGGCGACACCATCAGTCTATCTCAGAATGATGGCCGTGTACGCGCCGTGCGGACACCGCCGACCAACGCTCCGGCTGGCCATTTGGCTCACATAGCGCACATACCCACTGACCATGCGGAGTGTCCGCGCTACGCGGACATGGGCACACCGGCAGCAGAGGTCATGGCGTGCTCTCCTGGTGGCAGAGAGTGTCCGCGTGGCACGGACACACCTACATAGCATGTCTGCGCTCCGCAGACACAAGCCGCCGTCGGCAGTGTGAGTAGTGGCGCGCTCGCTTGGTGGCAGAGAGTGTCCGCGCCACGCGGACACACACACCGTGTACAAGCTAACCAGTGGCCAACATTTCAGATTGCCAGTATGTTCTCCGCGCACGGTGTCCGCGCAGCGCGGACAAACTGTGGTTGCGCCCGTTCATGTGGGGGGCAGAGTGCGCTTGGTGAGGTACCCATACCCAGCGTGCGCAGTGTCCGCGCAGCGCGGACGAACCAGGGGTGGGCCCACGGCATCTACAGTATCTGCAGAGGGCATATCAGTGTGTAGCCCCAGGTTCAGACTAGGTATGTGTGCTGCTATGCTTGTAGGACACCACGCACACGGCGTCCGCGCCGCACGGACAAACCTGTACTTCCTGATGCGAAACTTCGAGCGTAGAATGTATTATGTATGTGCGTTTCACGTCTTGCTAACACCCTGCGGTGGCATACAGACTATTAGGGTTAGGGTTATGAGACTACGACTGTCCCCGTAGGTGTGGAAATAAACCCCAACTCCTAACCCCATGGGACTCCCGTAGGGTTCCCGATTGGGAAGGAAATTAGCCCGATATACATTTAAAATGTATCGTACACGCTTCAGGCATAACGATAGGCCAAACACTATGTGGTGGCAGCTGAAGCAAATCACAAACATGTGTGACACTGAGACTTGTCCACACAGTGTTACTCAGACGCCCACGCAACACACGCGCATGGAGTCCGCGCTACGCGGACCCCACATACACCCAGCGCACATGTATGCAGAGTCCACGTAGCGCGGACATGACACACCCGCATGATGCACACATAAAGTCTGTATAATGTGGACATGCACACCGAGTCCGCGTAGCGTGGAGATGCACACAGAGTCCGCGAAGCGCGGAGATGCACACAGAGTCCGCGAAGCGCGGACATGCACACAGAGTTCGCGTATCGCGGACATGCACACAGAGTGAGGGTTATATAATGTAGAAAATTATCGCACACAACAGAGATGTCACGAACAGTCGAACACCGAGCTTGACCAGACAAAAAACGCAATGCCACTTACACTCCAAGTCATACAGGCAGTGTTGTTCAGGTGCCCACATGACTCTCATACACGGAGTCCGCGTAGCGCGGACTCCGCCTGCACGTAGCACGCACACATGCAGAGTCCGCGCTGCGCGGACTCCACCTGCACGGCCTACACTTAGCGTGCACACATGCAGAGTCCGCGCTTAGCGTGCACACATGCAGAATCCGCGCTTAGCGTGCACACATGCAGAGTCCGCGCAGCGCGGACACCACCTTCACGTAGCGTGCACACATGCAGAGTCCGCGCTGCGCGGACTCTACCTTCACTCAATGTGCAAACGCACAGAGTCTGCACACCACATAGACAAGAGACAGAATAGCCTAATCATTGGAAGTCATACGTCAAGCTAAGTAGCCGGCTAAATATAACAGTCACAAGTCGGGCAGGAGTAGAAGCGTGGGTTAGGTGGCTGATTAAGGAAGATGCGAAGGTAGGTATCGAGATAGTGAGCGAGATGGGGGGCTAAGGGCATGTTGGCGATGAGGAAACTGTTAACATCAGGTGGGCAGCCGCTAGTCGACTCCTGCATGCGAATGCGTGAGACTAACATCTCGAATGAAAGGAGCCAACCAATCTGATGAGTTCCACGCTGAATCGGGTAGCGAAGGAGGTTCTGCCAGTGGTCGTGAGCCTCCTGACAGACAGGCAGTGCGGCGCTCGGGTTGCGAGGTTGGATGTACGGAGGCAATGTCGGACTCTCGACGTCGGATTCTTCCATGCACTGGATGTGGAACCACATAGCGCAGTCGTGACAGTAGCGCATCTTGTGCTCGTCGGGGTCGTACAGGCCATGAAAGGTACACTCACTGCCAGTGCAGAGGAGTGTGACGGTGTCCTGCACAGATGTTAGCAAAAGAAGCACATTGTCGGAGACTGAACTTACCCTCGGCAACCTATAGAAGTCAGCAATCAGTACGCGTTCGAAGTAGTAGCCTTCGCGGTAGTATAGTGTCTTGTCGTTGAATGCGCGGAGAGAGATCGAGGCGGGGTCGAATCGCTCGACGGCGATGACTTCGTGGATGGCATCGCCGGAGGTGATAGTCTCGTGGCGGAGAGGGAAGAGCTCGTTTTCTCCGGCAAGCTTGAAGTAATCGCTAGTGAATGTGTCGCTGCACTGTCGGAGCCAGAGGTCCCTGCTTCGGATGAACCAACGCAGCTTGACAAGCTAGAAGAAGTCGGTGAGTATCACGAAACATGCGGCGAACGGGGGAGGGACGTACAGGCCCGAGTAAGTCTGCGATAGCCAAAGCGCGCACTTGCGCGACCCACTCCTCCTCCTGGATGTGCACGTCATCGCGGCGCGACCCGTCGGGCTTGACAGTGACACTGCATTACGGTCATTAAACATGCCGTGCTATCAAACAGTTAGAGAACATACTAATCTCCAACCTTGACGCAGAAGCCGCCGCGCGGCGCATGCCCGACAACTGGTGGAAGTTAGCACAGCTGTGAGTGAATAGTGAGATGTGTACTTCACCTGCGATGCGATCAGCGACGCGGGCGCCCGCAAAGACGCGGGCCCATTCCACAGCGTTGCGTGGGATTACAATGCTCATCGCGGCCGGCAGGATTGAAGTAGGTAGCAGTCTGCCAGCCGAGAGAGACAGAGGAGCACGGCGTGGATGGAGTGGGAGGGGGGATGTCTGGGACGGTTGGACGTTGGAGGACGGAGTTGGAGGAAGAGGCGGGATCGGCGGCCGCTGGTGACCCCGCTGCGTCGGATACGCCAGCACGCAGCCTTGCCATGCGTCGGCGGCGTGCAAGGCAAAAGAGTACCTCGTTCTGGGGCGAAAGCCTTAGCCGTCCAGCGGCTCGGATCGTCCGTGATGGGATCGGCGCAGACCTCGTGTTTAAGCCGGAGCCCGCCGCGTACGACGGAGATTGACAGCCAGAGTTGAGTGCGGGGGGGACTGAGCACGGCGGCACAGCGGAGCGCCGCGGAAGGGAAGAGCGGCGCAGGAGAGCAGGGTGTGGAAGGACAGCAGAGAGCCACTAGGGAGCGGAGGACTTCGCAGGAGAGCTGAGCGCGGCGGCAGTGAGCGATGTGGTGAAGGACCATCGCGAGAGTTAGCCCGCTTGGCGTTCGGTGGGAGTCCGCAAGTCCGCGACACGAGGCTACGCAACGGCGTGGATTTGAAAAAGCAGAGCATCAGAATGCGAGTACGCGCCGCGCGGACGCTGCGTGCTTGTCCTCGTCGTCACGTCACACCCGACAAGCGCGGATTCGGCCCGCAGGCAGCGTCCGCGCGACGCGTACACGGTACGTACAATCCCGCGAGGACAATCGCGTGTGTCCTCTGCAGGCAGCGTCCGCGCGACGCGTACTTGGCACGCAGATCCCCCGCGAGCACAACACGCGGGTGTCCTCGGCACGCAGCGTCCGCGCGACGCGTACCGAGCAGTCGCAAACGTTGCAGATCAATCAAACGGGTAAGATCTTGCTGCCCTATGAGCTTGAGTGCTGATCTTACCGAATGCTGATAGTGGGCGTCCGCGCGACGCGGATATACGATCGGCGCGGCCTGGAATGGAGAATACAGCACGCTTCGTTCACACGCAGGCGTACAGCGCAATCTGGATCTACGTAAGTACGCAGTAATCCCACCGACGATATGCCTCAGTTACGCTTGAGAACTCAGCCTCGCGAGCACGGTGTGCACGGAGGCTGAGTGTTTAGCAAATGCTCAACATCGACGCGTTCGAATTCTTCCAAGGTCAGTAAACCTTTCTGCCTATGGCATCTGCTAAACCATATCGATCAGGTCCGGCGGAACGCGGCCGATTGCAGAAGGCATCATACGGCACACTCCCCAGCAACGACTCACAGGCAAGGCCCGCGCAGTCGCGCGCCGCGAAGACCTCGAACGGTTATCTATCTCAAGGTGCGTACGCCTTTCGTCTGCATCCCCCTTCCCTCTGAAGTTCACGTTAGCCTGCCTTACAACCCTCTCCGTACCCAATCATGTCTAGAAAAACTCAGACTGAGCGCACGCCGTCCGTCACATGGCGGCAATTGTGGCTGGATTTCGTCGCGGACACCAATTCCATGGACGACCCCGCGCCTTTCTGTTGGGCCGACTTCAAGACAGCCGTCGTCGACACGGTCCCCATCTTCTCCCCTCACGCCACACCGGCTAACTGCAGCTCTACGCTCTCTGAGATCCAAGCCGCGCAGGCGTACGCGACGGCCTACTGGGCATCCGACGACCGTCTCAAATTCGACCGGGCCGCCAGCAAGAACCAGCACGCGGCTGGGCGCAAGGCCGTTGTCGACTACTTGCACAAGAAACGCGTTGCATGGCAGCTTCAGTCGAAGATCGACGCGGCCCTCGCGGAGAACGGCGTGAACATGCAGGCCATAGCTCAGCCCGACTTGGGGGGGGTACGTCCGCACCTCGCCGCTACGCAGATAAACGTTTGCTGACTTTCCGCAGATTCCGCCCGCCGAGCGCGGTTTCCCCGTCATCCCCGCGCTCATCGACGCTTGGTTCGGATCTCACCTGCAAGACTATCAAACCAAAGAAGCGGCGTGGACGTTCTTCCGCCAGCTGCTCGGCATTACTTGGCAACGCTGGCGGAAGACGGTCAAGCGGGACCGCGGTGTGATTGAGGGCATGGAGGCCGAACTGGATCGAACCACCGCCGGTAAGTCGTTCGCACATTTAGGAGCCAGTTGTTTGACGCTCTGTTCGCAGTGTGTGCTCAGCCGGGCGCGACGCACGACGAACTCAAGGCCCACTTCAAAGCTCTGCAGGCCTTGGTCACGAAGCTCAGTGCTTATCAAGACCACCCCGTCAAAGGCCGCCGCCATGAGGAGCTTGTGGGCGTGCTCAGGGGCATTGAGTCGACTCTCAAGAAGGACTTCGACGCACCTGAGGCAAAGAGTACGCACGCCATCTCACAATAATCTACAATGTACTGTATCGCGGTACTAATCTCAGCTATTCATTGTCAGAGCTTCCCAAGGCGTTGCGGCTGGCCCTGGACAACATGCCGTCAGCGCACGAGGCCGAGCTCATGCTCGCTCGCGTCACGGAGGTGATTCAAGCCGCGGAAGCCGACGGCGACATCGAACTCGAACCCGCGGAACCCATCGAGTGGGCGGAGGGCGTAGAGGCGTACAAGAAACTCACCATCGATCAAATACGCGTCGCGTTCGGGCTCCCAACGGAGCATTTCCCCTTCTTCAACAAGACGACGGACCTGACGGGCAACGAAGATCCATGGACCGAATCCGGCCGCAAGGCGTTGGCGGGCGCGAACGCCGCAGAACTCAAGCCATTCTGGCACCAGTGGGTCGGGGTCCTCAAAATCGTCGACAACTTGATGGCCGGCAAGAACCTCTTGTTGATGGATCAGGTAGGCGTCGGGAAGACTCTGCAGGCAGTTGGGACCATCACGATGTATGAGTGGCTCCGCGTCAACAAGGAGACTCGCGGTCAGTATCCCGCGCGCTTCGGTAAGTGAGGTATATACATACAACACCTCGATATTCGCTCATTCCTTCCATAGAGCAGTCTGCCCGGGGCGCGAAGCCACTCCCTCATCGGATGCACGTCGTGGTATGCACCCCGAACCTCGTCCAGCAATGGACGAGCGAGATGCACCGGTACATGGAGTACGGCATCTTCACGATTTTGCCGTACCTCGGGTCGTGTTCAGCGGAGACTCGGCCGGGATTCTGGCGAGCGTTCGACGCTGTGCCGGCTGGTTCCGTTGTCATCATCTTGACGACGTACTCGGTAACTTATTCAGTCAAATCCTTGACGCGAACTAACGATGTCTACAGGCTCTGAAGTCCGATGCACAAATGCGATTCGTTATCGGAGACAAGCCCCCCACTTCGTTCGAAAACTCCATGAGACGCACCGCGTCGAATGATCCAAACCTCCGCGACATCACAATCTTCTCACGCGACGTCGGCGTCGTCATCTTCGACGAGGCTCATACAGTACGCAGGCCGGGGCCGGCACAAGTTGCAGCAGCGGAGCTTGCTCGCGAAGCAACGTTCGCTATGGCTATGACGGCTACGCCCATCGTCACAAGCCCGATGGTGAGTATCTGTGAGGCTCTCTATCCATCGGCGCTGACTGTCTCATTAGGACATTGTCTTGCTTGCTCGCGTCCTCCACATCCGCGGCTTCGACAACGACATCATCGACGAGCATCGCAAAGCGCTCAATCGCGCGCGTAACGAAGAACGCAAGGACGGCGACACAACGATCGCGAACAACGTTGCGATTGCGTCCGGCGAGAACCCCGAGACCAACGACGAACGGCCCGTTCGCAGGGCGCTCTTCTCGTGGGTCGACTACATCCGCACCCGGATGGCGGACTTCGTTATTCGCCGCACAACATCCTCGTTGGATCTCGACAACAAGCCGATCCACAAGCTGCACCCAATCCAGCGAGTGCCTTTCGTCGTCGTCCTGCGGGACGACGAGATGGAGGTTCAACATGTCCTCGCTGAGAAGCTACAGGGGGAGGGGACCAAGGCCACCAAGAAAAACCTCGAGGTACGTTTTTTGATCTCGGATTGATGTTCGTTGTGTACGCGCGGCGCGTACGCCGGCGTGCTAGGTGTGCGGCGATAGCGGTACGTGTCTGTGCGGAGCACTTACGCGTGCGGACGCCCCACGTATCTCGGCGGGTATTGTTGCGGCTCCACGACACCGGTCATGTCCGCGTTACGCGTACGTGCATGTGGGGTGCGGCGCCCTCAATATTGTCGTGCGCCTACACTGCGCCCGGTCCGCGTAGCGCGTACGCGGCGTCGCTATCGGCGAGCGAAGTGAGTGAGTACCCACAGTGGGACACACGCGTCCGCGCGGCGCGGACAGCGGTCCATGCCGTTGCGCACGCACTGCGCGAATTGTATGTCCGTCGCACATGAGAGCTGGTTGATACGTCGGGGTCCGCGCGACGCGTACTCGTTGGCTAGAGGTCATGAGTCACTCGCCGAGATGACAAGCATACGCACGCGTCCGCGCCGCGCGGACTTGGGCCCCCGAGGGATGAGCGTGACAACACGGGAGCATAGTCTCGCACACCCGCGTTCGCATCTTTCATTAGTTTGCTGAATAGTCTTATGGCTTGAACAAGCTGACCATGACCTTTAGAGTTTCTATCTCGGCATTCGCCAGGCTTTGCTGCACAAGTTTGCGCCTGATCTTGAAGGCTATCAGTTCCCTCACGACCATGAAGCTATCACCTACGCCCAATTCCCATCCACCAAGGTCGACGCCATGCTGGCGTTGCTTCATCATCACAAGGACAAGAGCTGCGCGCCACCCGCGGTTATTGTCGATGGACATGTTGTTTCGTCGGACGACGCGCAAAGTTGGGCGGACTGGCCCAGCGTCCCTGGTGCCCCGGTCGACAAAATCATCGTCTACCTGGCCTTCCCGTCTCAGAACTGGATCATTCGCAAGGTTCTGTCCTATTCGTCTTGTAATCTGATGTTCACTTACGCAAATCGCAGGCGCTGCAAGAGCATGGCTTCGAGTTCGAAGAAATCCAGGGTCGCGCCACCCCGCCACAGCGTGCTGCGACGCTCAAAGCTTTCCAAAGCGGCGTCAAGCAGGTCCTACTCATGTCGAACGTAGGAACCGTCGGATTGAACATCGCCTTTGCAAACATTGTCATAATTATGGTACGCCCTGCAGTTTGTTTGTTCATTCATATACTCACACTTGTTTAGGATAACTTGTGGTCCGCGCAAGAGACCGAGCAACTCATGGGCCGGGTTTGGCGTCATCCTCAACAGAAGAAGACGATCGAATACCACGTCATTGCCGACGGAACATCCGACGTATTCATCGGCGGCATATCGTTCGACAAGGGCCTTGCGCATCGACGACTTATGCATATGCCGACCAACTTGCGTGAGTTGTAGCCCTTTTTAATGTATGCATTCCACGCTGACTTTTCGATACTTAGAACGGGCTCTCATTGGTGGCTCGGACAATGTTCCGGATGGACAGGAGGACGACGGCACGACCACCGACGGCACCGAGCAAACTTCTGCGAAGAAGGGCAAAGGTCGGGCGAAAAAATCGACTGCAAACGAGAAGGACGGCGAGTCTGCCTCCGCGCGAGGCCGCAAGGGCAGTTCGGCCTCGGCGCGCGGTCGTGGGGGGATTGCGGGCAGCACACATGACCGCCAGACGAGTTCCGCCCCTCCACAGGGCAAGAAGGCGGTCCCCGCGCCTGGCAAGACGATCTGGACGATGATTCGTCCCCAGGACATTCCCTCCCTCAACCGCCCAGGCCCGCCGCGCTCCCTGAGCGCTGTCACCATGGCTCAGCCCACCGGCAACGACTGGCTGGACGCTGCCAACGCAGCTGCCGACAGAGCTATCGCGGCGAACCGGCCTCCCGGCATGCTCCTCTCCACCTCAACGTCCACAGGCGCGAACACGCCGGTGACAACGAGCTCCGGCTATAATACCCCTGCCGCGCCGCCGTCTACCACTCCCTCTGCGTCCTCTTCCGCTGCGCCTGACCCGCCCGTTACTCCGCCCCGCCCTTCCGCGTCGACCGCGAACCCGGACTCGCCCATGAGCGTCGACGATCCAGCCGCGAGCATCGGCGACTCGCCACAGAGCGCGTCGAGCGCCTCGAGCAAGGTCAAGTCGCCGGCGCGCAAGAAGGTGCGCGGCTACACCTCGCCGACGCAGCTTGAGGAGTCAAGCGGAGAGTCCAGCAGCGGCAGCAGCGGCAGCGGCAGCGACGAGAGCAGTAGCGAGCCGGTGCCCGAGCCCAAGAAGGGCAAAGGCAAGGGCAGAGGTAGGGGATCGCGCGCGCCGCGCAGGGATCAGGCGGCCGCACTCGGACTTGGCCCGAGCCGTGCTCAAGGTCTCTCTGGGCTTCCGGCCGGTGGTGGCTCGCGCGAGAACCGCGGTCGTGGCCGCGGTGGTAGCCGCGGCAGCCGTAAGGCCTCGAGGAACAACAGCCGCAGCAACAGCCGCCGTCGCCAGTAGGTTTGTGCCGTCGAACAGTCGTATTAGTCGCATCTCGTATGTCTTCTTTCTTGTCTGACATGTATTCCTCGCCCCTCAGCTTCTCTCCGCTCTTCTTGAACTTTGTACTACTACTATCGTCCCAATGAATCAGTCTCTTCCCCTTTGCCCTGTGTGATGTGCATATGATCCGCTGCAACGGCGCGTGGGGTACGCGGCGCGCGAACCGCACGCCGTCCTCTATCGCTTGCGCATGACACGCTGTCGCCAACGGCAGCACATGTCCGCGTTCCGCGTACATCGTTCCCCCGGTCTTGCAGTTCAGCGAAACCATCGGCGGTCAATCACTGTGCAGGGCCTGAAGAACGAGGTACGTACGGGTACGCGCGGCGCGTACGCTCGGAGTCCCCAGGCCTGCAACGCGTCCTCAATGTCCAATCCGATCGTCCCTTCGCCACTGCGCCCAGAACCAATGTAGCACCACACGCGCACGTACGCGCTACGCGTACATATCTCCCCGAGCTGCGGCCGCCACTGACAAATCCGCCAAGACTCCTGCTTGATGGCGATTGCCCATCCACTCTGTCACCTCCTCCCTCAGCTGAGTGCGCTCCGCTGAGTTGCCGTCCCACCCACGTCGTCCATATCGTGCCTGCAATGAATCCACCCGATGAACACCTCCGGCCTCTGCAGCTAGGCCTGCCGGACCTCCTGGACAGCGCGAAAGCTCTTCTTGATCAAGGATTTACCGACGAGTTCGTGCTGCTCATGCTGGCCGGGCGTGCGGAGGAGGACGGGGACAAACGGCGCGTTTTCGTCAATGCTATTCAACGCTCCTCGCCCGCGCGTCGTAACACCTGTACACTCACCGGCGACTTTGACTCGCTCATAGGAGTTACCAAGAAGCTCCCCCTCAACGTCCCGCTCTCCATCTATCCCGTTCCTTCCTTCAAATTCACGCTGACGAAGGACGTCCATGTCAGTATCCCCATCACTGTACGCGGGGTAAGTCTCTCGTACGTTTCTTTCTCTGCGGCGCAGTTATCAACAATCTCCTCAGCAACAGAAAGTTGTGCCTCTCCACCGTCTAGGCAACGTTTGCATGGCGAGCTTTGGAACCCGCGCGCAGGTCCGCATGCTATTCCCTCACGTCTACGCCGAGGCTGGTACTCCCAAGCTCACGCAGAAGGACCTCGCCGACCTCTACAACACTGGCATCCTCCCGACCATTCAGTCCGTCGCCCCGGAGATGCGCGCACACTGGCCGCCGTCCTATCAAGCTGCTATGGATCTGTATCGCGGACCGCGCGGTCGCTTTCACCTTGGCTCGGTCGACATACCCACAGACACACTCGACGACTTCGCCCGGACCCTCCACGACAATCTTGCGGCTCACGCTAGACTCGCGGATTTCTTTTTCATGATCGAGTTACGGGGCACCAAAGGCATGTTCTCCTTTCCCTTCCACGACGCGGACGCGCGCGAAGACATGTTCAACTACCTCGTTGAAAACATCGATCTCGAGGCTGAAAACTCGGACGACAATCTCAAGAACTGGTACTGCGACGTTGGGATGGAAGTCTCGCGTCCCGACCACGTCGTGCAGTGGATGTCCGCGGCCCACCATCGACTCCTCGCGCACGCTCTCCCGTCTAAACAACCGAACGACATCACCGCTCTCGTCAACGGCTCGAACTTCTTCGTCGACCTCAGCGGCCACCTCTTCGACCTGGCCGGCTTCCGCTCGTCTCCAGGAACTCGCGGACGCGCTGATCAAGTCAGCTACGTCAACGTCTACACGACCGACAAGGCTGTCACATACCAGCTGCATCAAGGCTCCTTTAGCCCTCACCGCGGCACCAATCTCTACCCCGGAACTCTCCCCGGCCTCATCAAGGACCTTGAAGTTATCGCGCGGACCTTCTCCGAGTGTGCAGGCGTGAATGGCCAGACTCAAGACGGCACAGCAAGATTTGAAGTTCGCGTATCTATCCAGAAGGCCCTTCACGTCCTCACGACCTTTCCCGACGACCTGCTGCGTAACTCGGCGGTCTGCATACCTAACTCAATCTGGTGGTGAGTTTCTTTATTCCTTCAACATCATTCTACCACTGACACTCACCAGGGACTTCAAATTCTGCCGTATCGCCGCCATAAACTATGTTCTCTCGGAGTTCGTAGATGACCCACCGGAATCGCGCGCTCAACGCCCCTCCCTTCAGCTCGGCCTTGCACTCATCTACATGCTGAACGCGACCTTGTCGCGCCCTCGCGACTGGGCCGCCGATCGCGCGTTGGCCAAGATGTCCGCCATGTTCGTGCCCGAGGACGTCGACATTGCCGAGGACGACGTCAGCGACCTGGAGTACGACCCGGACGAGTTCGAAGGCGTCGGCGACCGTCTCGGGCTCTACTTTCTCTGCGATATCCGACGCGACCCCGCGAACGGGTGGTGGCGTCTACCCGCGAATCTCTCTCACCAGATGGACTTGTCTCTGCTTCTCTCCCTCTACCGGGCTGGCTCTCTCGGCGACCTACAGACCCGCATGGGTGCTACAGGACTCTCGCGCATTCGCAAGGAGGCCAACATCACACGCCTCGCAAACAAGCCCGCACACACCGCCCCTATTCAACACATGAACCCTGGAGCAGTCCGTCCGCTCAATCTCGGGCTGCGGGACATGGGATTGAAGATACGCACCCGCCTCCTTCTCACGGGACCCGACATCCCGTCTGTGATGGCCGACCCCGAAGGCGAAGACTCCATTGGCCCTCATACCGACCTGGACGCACTTATCGACCGAATCTGGGCGCAATTCGGTTTCGACCTCATCCAAGTCTCGCCGAACCTCCGCAGCCGCGCGGACGGGGCGTACACGACTCTCTCCCACGACGAGCAGCTTCTGGCGACTATCGACATCTTCATGCGCCCCGTTCTCCCGTTCTGCGCTGTTTGGTGGCGTGTCCGTGACAAGAATTACTGGGACGTCATCCAATTCGACCGGTTCTTTCCACCGCATGGCAAAGAACTCCAACGCATGCAGAACTTCCCGTCGTGCCGATACTTCCAGCTGTGGCTCCGTCTCCGCGCGCAGATGCCCTCTGCGGACTTTGCTCGAGTTCGAGAGAAGATCCTCCCTCTCTTTCGAAAGCTTTACTGGCTCCCGCACACTGATACTCAGCGTCTGTGGGATACGCGCGTACCTCAGCAGTCCATTCACTCGTGGACGTTTCTGCCTAGCGAGGAGTCCGGCCGTCGCCACGGTGTCAAGATCGCCATCAACCCGTACAAGTCGTACAACCCAGCCCCAATCGTACTGGGACATGCTATCGCACGTGAGGAGGAGGAGGAGGAAGATCTAACTGACGAACGGCGTCAGCCACCTGCTCCTCATGCTCCTCGCAGCGGCTCATCTCGTCCGTCCCTTGGGCGCGAACTGGTTGACCTACCGGCTGCTGTACTCAGTCCGCTTCGTCGTCAGGCTGCAAACAACAATCTGCTCGGCCCTCAGCATCCGGCGGTGCTTAGGGTTAGGGTTAGGGTTAGGGTGAGGGGGGACGAACGAAGCCGAGCGAAGCGAGGCTGAGTGAGTCTGGGCGAATACAGAACAACAGGGTTGCTGAAGATCAGCAGCCCGCCCTGTTTCGCCTATATAGTGGCTCATCAGGTTCTGTATAGTTTACCAAATAAATAACATCAAAGTCCTCGGTCAATGCCGGCCGAACAAGCCGGGAGGACGATGACTGTATATCTTATTGTCATGCTGTGCAAGAATTTCCCATGCACTTGCAAATTTCCGCTTCTATCGCTTCCGGGGCCGACCGAAGCGGGGAAATTGTAATCTATCTTACGAACTCCGGGCGCCGGCGTAGCCGGTGCCTGTGACATCATACCTTCGGTCCGGGCACCGGCGAAGCCGGAGCCTGTGACGTCATGATGATATCATTAACCACGTGAGAGTCTAGACCAGTTACCAATCACGTGCTTGTTAGGCGCGTGTACCTGTTAAGGTTCGGGTTCAGGTTCGGTTAAGGTTCGGGTTACTCCGTTCGGGTTAAGGTTCGGGTTAGCTGATAGATTATTCAGCATTTTATATCGCCCATAGATTAGTATG
This sequence comes from Trametes sanguinea, assembly GCA_008973685.1. NCBI lineage: Eukaryota > Fungi > Basidiomycota > Agaricomycetes > Polyporales > Polyporaceae > Trametes > Trametes sanguinea. Next base: position 147,836 of record WAHA01000045.1, read on the forward strand.
GGGGTACTTACGGTTAGGGTTCGTGTTAGGTTAGGCTTGGGTGTCTAAAATTCCACGGTTAATACCGTCTGCGTGACATGCAGCTAACGTAGTACCTACAAGATATACTGTTATATTCTACTGAGGATCAGATGAGACAAGTCCGTTGCTACAGCCGTGAAGCCAGCTTCCGGGTGTAGTCAGTGAACTCCGAGTTCCGGGTACCGTCCGCATACAGTTCCCGACCAGGGGTATTTCTACCCAAGGCGACTTAGATTGCTATGACGGAGAGGGGGTACGGCCTCTGAATCCATCTGCACAATGACTTGGTTTCACTTTTGCACCGTTCGGCGAGCGACTCAGCCGAAGCGCGGGATGTCTCGATCTGGTGATGAGCGTACGTGAATATTTTGCTGATGTTCTAAGCGGTATTCCAACCAGCTATCAGCAGTATTAATAAACGTATCGGCAAGATTGGGGTATTCACTAGGTTTAACTAGTTCCGGGCGATCCCGCTCGGTGAGTACCTCCTCATCAATTTTCTGGAATACCATTTGTTTCCATAAAGACGTTAAGTCAAACATGTTGCGAGTGCGTTTGCGACTCACAATAAGTCTGCGGTTGGTTATCTGGATCTTCCTAACGTCAGGGATCTCAATGACGGACCCGTTGGGAAGGCGGACCGGACTTAAAGCCCAGCCCACGATCCCGTTGAGACCGCCAAGATCACCCGTCGGCGGAGGGAAAGGTCGACTTTTATCATGGGTCGAGTAATTTCCATGTTCGGCACGATTGTACCATTCATTCCAGTAACCAAAAATGGTATTTCCAAGCTCAGTGGCGTTGAAATAGTTCCATGCAGTATTGTATTCGGATTTGAGAACAAGAACACCTTCTGGTGCGCGTTGTCCGTGATTGTCACTTAGACGATTAACCCAACGTTCTTTGATGTAACGTTTAGACCAATTTCGAATAACATCTGACGGGTAACCACGCTTGATGTACAAGGCTACTAACTCTCGTACACTGTCCAAGTAGACTGGTAAGGTACTACTAAGCGTTGCTAACCGTGATAACTCACCACTGAACGTACCACGTTTGACGTCGAGGGGGTGGTGAGAAATCCAAGGAATTCTTTCCATATGGTTATGTTCCTTCCTGTATGGTTTATGCTGTAACTTTCCCGAGTGGTCTTTGTATACAGTCATGTCCAAAAATGGCACAGATTCGGAGGAAACATTCCATTCAATAACGCAACCATCAAATTTAATTTTATTAGACACGTACATTAACGCTTGGCTCTCGCTATCGGCGTAAACTAGTGTGAAACAATCATCGATGTAGCGACCGTAGAAGATAATCTGCGGGTCGTTAATAATATTGACCTTTTCCTCATAATGGCAACCATAAAGGTTAGCAAGATCCGGGGAGTCCGGCACGCCCATTGCTAGGCCGCGGAGTTGAAGGTATTTTTGTTTATTATATTGCGTAACAAGCTCACTATTGCCTACGTGTAGGCACCGACGGAAGATCTCATGATATCGACGTTTTTCAATACCAAGTCGATCGTCCGCGTTGTATTCCATTACTTGATCACCAAATTTATGCTCCAGCCACATTTGTTCGACTATTTTCAAACATGGATCTAGAGGTATGTTGGGATAGAATGCGACAACGTCACCAGTGACAAAATACCACTTGCGATGCGGTTTTATAGTTAAGCGGCTCAATTTTTGCGCCAAGTCTTTACTACCGTGAATAATGGTTGGCGCCGCAAGAATTAGCGGTTTGAGTTCTTTTGATACGAATTTAGCACAGGGACTAATAAGGGCTGAATGGCACGGTATTATAGGTCTGAATCCGGTAGGTTTCTTATGTATTTTAGGAATACCATAAAATTCAGGATACGCGTACGATTCGTAGGTGTCGGGGATTTTTGATGTGAGGAATCTGTGCACCCCTAGTTCCTCAAGTTCAACCACGTCTTTCGCGAGGTTAGCAATTAACTTGATTTCGTATCGTTGGTTTTCATAAATACTCTTAGCATGATTATCCGATAGTTTTTTATAGTCTGACGGATTATCGAGTAATTTAAGTGTCATGTCGTTGATCCAGGTGCGCTCTGACACCGCGAGACCCAAGTTCTTGTCTGTGGGCGTGACAACATAATTGTGGTCAACCAAGAACGCTTGAAGGCGGGCAGGGTTCGGTTCGAGCGGTTTAAGTAACCTACTTTCTTCGTAGTCAGGTATTTTATCGATTGTGTTCTGAACAAAGCGACGGCCCATGACTAGCCCTAATTCAAGCCAGTGCGGTAAACTAGGTCCTTGACGCTTCTTTTTAGCATTTGGGACTTCGTAATCTGGATCAAAAGCGACGTTATCACCCTTGTCAAACGTATGGAATATCCGCCAACGGAGGCGCCGTTGGAAATCCATCCAAGCTGACATTATAAGTTTCTTATTAAGGGGGCGATAGTACATAAAGCGCATTCCGACTGACAAATCGTGCGCTACCCAATCGGGCAAATTCACACCAGGCGACACATGTACCGAAGACCTGAATTGGGACGCTAGTATTACATCTATACTAGTATTCAGGAGTACGTAATCAATCTGTTGGCGGAACGAAAGCGTTAGTATGCGATCTGGAATCGTTCTAGGGTAGCCGTATACATACCGGCCCTCTTCTTCCCCTTGACGTCCTTGCCCTTGTTGCCGCCCTTTTTGCCTTTCTTGGCTTTCGACTTGGCGGCGTTCGCGACGGCCTTCTTGACGCTCGGCAGTTTGCGCGAGGGTGTAGGCGTGGACTTCGGCGGATGGCGAAGATCCTGTGGCGAAACGGATTTCCCCGAGGTCTTCTTCTTCTCGCCCTTTCCCTTTTGAGGAACCTGAGAAGTTGAAGTTAGTGTTCGTCGTGCGGAGTGCTTGATTACTTACTTTTCCTTCGAGGGACTTGATGCGTGCGTTGACGGCGCGATCAATCAACGATTGGATCGAGGGACCAGGTTTCGTGAGATCGGCCATCTCTACATCAGCGTCGGCTTCGACCTTCTTCTTCTTCTCGATCTTGATGCGCATGGCGTTTGCTTTATCGCGGACGATAGCCAGGATACGCATAGAGAGAGCGGGGAGGTCACGGAACAGTCCGTCGAATTCGACTTGTGCCGTAGGGTTGGTAACCCAATCTTTGACGCGAACGTCGGTAAGATTGCCGGGGAGGGGGGCGTCTACTGTCTCCGAATTGTTGCGATTGACATAGACGAAGACTGGGGTCTTGAACCCCGGTTCGAGCTCGTTCCATCGTTTGATAACAACGGGTTGGAGCGCCTCCAGGCAGGCAGAGGGTTTCAATTCCGCCTCGAGATAATCCAGCTCGTCGACTTTGGCTTTGAGGGCCTCGGCGAGGAGCTTCGTTTGGTAAGCCTTGTGATCGGCTTCCAGAGTGGCCTTGAAATTGGTCCACTCATCTCGGCTGAGGAACTCTTTCGAGCATTGTACCTCAGGCATCTTAACACGAAGATGCGGCGGAAGATTGGGGCTATCCCATTGAAGGGACCGGAGGTTTGCCACCCTCCGCTCGACCTGATTATACTTCTCCGCTAGAGCGGCGATAGCATGCATCGGGGGGCCGAGAGCTTGCCGATAGGCGGCCGGCACAAGGCCGATCACCTGTTCGACCGACGTTGCCTGGGCGATAGCCGCAGCGCGAACATTGTCGGATTTAATCGAACCGGGGTGGCCAACGTACCGATCGTTGCGATCCATCCCATCGATGTTGAAGGAGGTCCCGATGACGGAAGCGGCGGCAATGGGGGAGTTGGCGCGGGAGAAGGCGGAGGCGGCAGCGCCGAAGGAAATGGAGGAAGAGGCGGCGTTGTGCGACATTGTGAGTTACAGATGGCGAGGGGGGTTAGGGTGAGGGGGGACGAACGAAGCCGAGCGAAGCGAGGCTGAGTGAGTCTGGGCGAATACAGAACAACAGGGTTGCTGAAGATCAGCAGCCCGCCCTGTTTCGCCTATATAGTGGCTCATCAGGTTCTGTATAGTTTACCAAATAAATAACATCAAAGTCCTCGGTCAATGCCGGCCGAACAAGCCGGGAGGACGATGACTGTATATCTTATTGTCATGCTGTGCAAGAATTTCCCATGCACTTGCAAATTTCCGCTTCTATCGCTTCCGGGGCCGACCGAAGCGGGGAAATTGTAATCTATCTTACGAACTCCGGGCGCCGGCGTAGCCGGTGCCTGTGACATCATACCTTCGGTCCGGGCACCGGCGAAGCCGGAGCCTGTGACGTCATGATGATATCATTAACCACGTGAGAGTCTAGACCAGTTACCAATCACGTGCTTGTTAGGCGCGTGTACCTGTTAAGGTTCGGGTTCAGGTTCGGTTAAGGTTCGGGTTACTCCGTTCGGGTTAAGGTTCGGGTTAGCTGATAGATTATTCAGCATTTTATATCGCCCATAGATTAGTATGGGGGTACTTACGGTTAGGGTTCGTGTTAGGTTAGGCTTGGGTGTCTAAAATTCCACGGTTAATACCGTCTGCGTGACATGCAGCTAACGTAGTACCTACAAGATATACTGTTATATTCTACTGAGGATCAGATGAGACAAGTCCGTTGCTACAGCCGTGAAGCCAGCTTCCGGGTGTAGTCAGTGAACTCCGAGTTCCGGGTACCGTCCGCATACAGTTCCCGACCAGGGGTATTTCTACCCAAGGCGACTTAGATTGCTATGACGGAGAGGGGGTACGGCCTCTGAATCCATCTGCACAATGACTTGGTTTCACTTTTGCACCGTTCGGCGAGCGACTCAGCCGAAGCGCGGGATGTCTCGATCTGGTGATGAGCGTACGTGAATATTTTGCTGATGTTCTAAGCGGTATTCCAACCAGCTATCAGCAGTATTAATAAACGTATCGGCAAGATTGGGGTATTCACTAGGTTTAACTAGTTCCGGGCGATCCCGCTCGGTGAGTACCTCCTCATCAATTTTCTGGAATACCATTTGTTTCCATAAAGACGTTAAGTCAAACATGTTGCGAGTGCGTTTGCGACTCACAATAAGTCTGCGGTTGGTTATCTGGATCTTCCTAACGTCAGGGATCTCAATGACGGACCCGTTGGGAAGGCGGACCGGACTTAAAGCCCAGCCCACGATCCCGTTGAGACCGCCAAGATCACCCGTCGGCGGAGGGAAAGGTCGACTTTTATCATGGGTCGAGTAATTTCCATGTTCGGCACGATTGTACCATTCATTCCAGTAACCAAAAATGGTATTTCCAAGCTCAGTGGCGTTGAAATAGTTCCATGCAGTATTGTATTCGGATTTGAGAACAAGAACACCTTCTGGTGCGCGTTGTCCGTGATTGTCACTTAGACGATTAACCCAACGTTCTTTGATGTAACGTTTAGACCAATTTCGAATAACATCTGACGGGTAACCACGCTTGATGTACAAGGCTACTAACTCTCGTACACTGTCCAAGTAGACTGGTAAGGTACTACTAAGCGTTGCTAACCGTGATAACTCACCACTGAACGTACCACGTTTGACGTCGAGGGGGTGGTGAGAAATCCAAGGAATTCTTTCCATATGGTTATGTTCCTTCCTGTATGGTTTATGCTGTAACTTTCCCGAGTGGTCTTTGTATACAGTCATGTCCAAAAATGGCACAGATTCGGAGGAAACATTCCATTCAATAACGCAACCATCAAATTTAATTTTATTAGACACGTACATTAACGCTTGGCTCTCGCTATCGGCGTAAACTAGTGTGAAACAATCATCGATGTAGCGACCGTAGAAGATAATCTGCGGGTCGTTAATAATATTGACCTTTTCCTCATAATGGCAACCATAAAGGTTAGCAAGATCCGGGGAGTCCGGCACGCCCATTGCTAGGCCGCGGAGTTGAAGGTATTTTTGTTTATTATATTGCGTAACAAGCTCACTATTGCCTACGTGTAGGCACCGACGGAAGATCTCATGATATCGACGTTTTTCAATACCAAGTCGATCGTCCGCGTTGTATTCCATTACTTGATCACCAAATTTATGCTCCAGCCACATTTGTTCGACTATTTTCAAACATGGATCTAGAGGTATGTTGGGATAGAATGCGACAACGTCACCAGTGACAAAATACCACTTGCGATGCGGTTTTATAGTTAAGCGGCTCAATTTTTGCGCCAAGTCTTTACTACCGTGAATAATGGTTGGCGCCGCAAGAATTAGCGGTTTGAGTTCTTTTGATACGAATTTAGCACAGGGACTAATAAGGGCTGAATGGCACGGTATTATAGGTCTGAATCCGGTAGGTTTCTTATGTATTTTAGGAATACCATAAAATTCAGGATACGCGTACGATTCGTAGGTGTCGGGGATTTTTGATGTGAGGAATCTGTGCACCCCTAGTTCCTCAAGTTCAACCACGTCTTTCGCGAGGTTAGCAATTAACTTGATTTCGTATCGTTGGTTTTCATAAATACTCTTAGCATGATTATCCGATAGTTTTTTATAGTCTGACGGATTATCGAGTAATTTAAGTGTCATGTCGTTGATCCAGGTGCGCTCTGACACCGCGAGACCCAAGTTCTTGTCTGTGGGCGTGACAACATAATTGTGGTCAACCAAGAACGCTTGAAGGCGGGCAGGGTTCGGTTCGAGCGGTTTAAGTAACCTACTTTCTTCGTAGTCAGGTATTTTATCGATTGTGTTCTGAACAAAGCGACGGCCCATGACTAGCCCTAATTCAAGCCAGTGCGGTAAACTAGGTCCTTGACGCTTCTTTTTAGCATTTGGGACTTCGTAATCTGGATCAAAAGCGACGTTATCACCCTTGTCAAACGTATGGAATATCCGCCAACGGAGGCGCCGTTGGAAATCCATCCAAGCTGACATTATAAGTTTCTTATTAAGGGGGCGATAGTACATAAAGCGCATTCCGACTGACAAATCGTGCGCTACCCAATCGGGCAAATTCACACCAGGCGACACATGTACCGAAGACCTGAATTGGGACGCTAGTATTACATCTATACTAGTATTCAGGAGTACGTAATCAATCTGTTGGCGGAACGAAAGCGTTAGTATGCGATCTGGAATCGTTCTAGGGTAGCCGTATACATACCGGCCCTCTTCTTCCCCTTGACGTCCTTGCCCTTGTTGCCGCCCTTTTTGCCTTTCTTGGCTTTCGACTTGGCGGCGTTCGCGACGGCCTTCTTGACGCTCGGCAGTTTGCGCGAGGGTGTAGGCGTGGACTTCGGCGGATGGCGAAGATCCTGTGGCGAAACGGATTTCCCCGAGGTCTTCTTCTTCTCGCCCTTTCCCTTTTGAGGAACCTGAGAAGTTGAAGTTAGTGTTCGTCGTGCGGAGTGCTTGATTACTTACTTTTCCTTCGAGGGACTTGATGCGTGCGTTGACGGCGCGATCAATCAACGATTGGATCGAGGGACCAGGTTTCGTGAGATCGGCCATCTCTACATCAGCGTCGGCTTCGACCTTCTTCTTCTTCTCGATCTTGATGCGCATGGCGTTTGCTTTATCGCGGACGATAGCCAGGATACGCATAGAGAGAGCGGGGAGGTCACGGAACAGTCCGTCGAATTCGACTTGTGCCGTAGGGTTGGTAACCCAATCTTTGACGCGAACGTCGGTAAGATTGCCGGGGAGGGGGGCGTCTACTGTCTCCGAATTGTTGCGATTGACATAGACGAAGACTGGGGTCTTGAACCCCGGTTCGAGCTCGTTCCATCGTTTGATAACAACGGGTTGGAGCGCCTCCAGGCAGGCAGAGGGTTTCAATTCCGCCTCGAGATAATCCAGCTCGTCGACTTTGGCTTTGAGGGCCTCGGCGAGGAGCTTCGTTTGGTAAGCCTTGTGATCGGCTTCCAGAGTGGCCTTGAAATTGGTCCACTCATCTCGGCTGAGGAACTCTTTCGAGCATTGTACCTCAGGCATCTTAACACGAAGATGCGGCGGAAGATTGGGGCTATCCCATTGAAGGGACCGGAGGTTTGCCACCCTCCGCTCGACCTGATTATACTTCTCCGCTAGAGCGGCGATAGCATGCATCGGGGGGCCGAGAGCTTGCCGATAGGCGGCCGGCACAAGGCCGATCACCTGTTCGACCGACGTTGCCTGGGCGATAGCCGCAGCGCGAACATTGTCGGATTTAATCGAACCGGGGTGGCCAACGTACCGATCGTTGCGATCCATCCCATCGATGTTGAAGGAGGTCCCGATGACGGAAGCGGCGGCAATGGGGGAGTTGGCGCGGGAGAAGGCGGAGGCGGCAGCGCCGAAGGAAATGGAGGAAGAGGCGGCGTTGTGCGACATTGTGAGTTACAGATGGCGAGGGGGGTTAGGGTGAGGGGGGACGAACGAAGCCGAGCGAAGCGAGGCTGAGTGAGTCTGGGCGAATACAGAACAACAGGGTTGCTGAAGATCAGCAGCCCGCCCTGTTTCGCCTATATAGTGGCTCATCAGGTTCTGTATAGTTTACCAAATAAATAACATCAAAGTCCTCGGTCAATGCCGGCCGAACAAGCCGGGAGGACGATGACTGTATATCTTATTGTCATGCTGTGCAAGAATTTCCCATGCACTTGCAAATTTCCGCTTCTATCGCTTCCGGGGCCGACCGAAGCGGGGAAATTGTAATCTATCTTACGAACTCCGGGCGCCGGCGTAGCCGGTGCCTGTGACATCATACCTTCGGTCCGGGCACCGGCGAAGCCGGAGCCTGTGACGTCATGATGATATCATTAACCACGTGAGAGTCTAGACCAGTTACCAATCACGTGCTTGTTAGGCGCGTGTACCTGTTAAGGTTCGGGTTCAGGTTCGGTTAAGGTTCGGGTTACTCCGTTCGGGTTAAGGTTCGGGTTAGCTGATAGATTATTCAGCATTTTATATCGCCCATAGATTAGTATGGGGGTACTTACGGTTAGGGTTCGTGTTAGGTTAGGCTTGGGTGTCTAAAATTCCACGGTTAATACCGTCTGCGTGACATGCAGCTAACGTAGTACCTACAAGATATACTGTTATATTCTACTGAGGATCAGATGAGACAAGTCCGTTGCTACAGCCGTGAAGCCAGCTTCCGGGTGTAGTCAGTGAACTCCGAGTTCCGGGTACCGTCCGCATACAGTTCCCGACCAGGGGTATTTCTACCCAAGGCGACTTAGATTGCTATGACGGAGAGGGGGTACGGCCTCTGAATCCATCTGCACAATGACTTGGTTTCACTTTTGCACCGTTCGGCGAGCGACTCAGCCGAAGCGCGGGATGTCTCGATCTGGTGATGAGCGTACGTGAATATTTTGCTGATGTTCTAAGCGGTATTCCAACCAGCTATCAGCAGTATTAATAAACGTATCGGCAAGATTGGGGTATTCACTAGGTTTAACTAGTTCCGGGCGATCCCGCTCGGTGAGTACCTCCTCATCAATTTTCTGGAATACCATTTGTTTCCATAAAGACGTTAAGTCAAACATGTTGCGAGTGCGTTTGCGACTCACAATAAGTCTGCGGTTGGTTATCTGGATCTTCCTAACGTCAGGGATCTCAATGACGGACCCGTTGGGAAGGCGGACCGGACTTAAAGCCCAGCCCACGATCCCGTTGAGACCGCCAAGATCACCCGTCGGCGGAGGGAAAGGTCGACTTTTATCATGGGTCGAGTAATTTCCATGTTCGGCACGATTGTACCATTCATTCCAGTAACCAAAAATGGTATTTCCAAGCTCAGTGGCGTTGAAATAGTTCCATGCAGTATTGTATTCGGATTTGAGAACAAGAACACCTTCTGGTGCGCGTTGTCCGTGATTGTCACTTAGACGATTAACCCAACGTTCTTTGATGTAACGTTTAGACCAATTTCGAATAACATCTGACGGGTAACCACGCTTGATGTACAAGGCTACTAACTCTCGTACACTGTCCAAGTAGACTGGTAAGGTACTACTAAGCGTTGCTAACCGTGATAACTCACCACTGAACGTACCACGTTTGACGTCGAGGGGGTGGTGAGAAATCCAAGGAATTCTTTCCATATGGTTATGTTCCTTCCTGTATGGTTTATGCTGTAACTTTCCCGAGTGGTCTTTGTATACAGTCATGTCCAAAAATGGCACAGATTCGGAGGAAACATTCCATTCAATAACGCAACCATCAAATTTAATTTTATTAGACACGTACATTAACGCTTGGCTCTCGCTATCGGCGTAAACTAGTGTGAAACAATCATCGATGTAGCGACCGTAGAAGATAATCTGCGGGTCGTTAATAATATTGACCTTTTCCTCATAATGGCAACCATAAAGGTTAGCAAGATCCGGGGAGTCCGGCACGCCCATTGCTAGGCCGCGGAGTTGAAGGTATTTTTGTTTATTATATTGCGTAACAAGCTCACTATTGCCTACGTGTAGGCACCGACGGAAGATCTCATGATATCGACGTTTTTCAATACCAAGTCGATCGTCCGCGTTGTATTCCATTACTTGATCACCAAATTTATGCTCCAGCCACATTTGTTCGACTATTTTCAAACATGGATCTAGAGGTATGTTGGGATAGAATGCGACAACGTCACCAGTGACAAAATACCACTTGCGATGCGGTTTTATAGTTAAGCGGCTCAATTTTTGCGCCAAGTCTTTACTACCGTGAATAATGGTTGGCGCCGCAAGAATTAGCGGTTTGAGTTCTTTTGATACGAATTTAGCACAGGGACTAATAAGGGCTGAATGGCACGGTATTATAGGTCTGAATCCGGTAGGTTTCTTATGTATTTTAGGAATACCATAAAATTCAGGATACGCGTACGATTCGTAGGTGTCGGGGATTTTTGATGTGAGGAATCTGTGCACCCCTAGTTCCTCAAGTTCAACCACGTCTTTCGCGAGGTTAGCAATTAACTTGATTTCGTATCGTTGGTTTTCATAAATACTCTTAGCATGATTATCCGATAGTTTTTTATAGTCTGACGGATTATCGAGTAATTTAAGTGTCATGTCGTTGATCCAGGTGCGCTCTGACACCGCGAGACCCAAGTTCTTGTCTGTGGGCGTGACAACATAATTGTGGTCAACCAAGAACGCTTGAAGGCGGGCAGGGTTCGGTTCGAGCGGTTTAAGTAACCTACTTTCTTCGTAGTCAGGTATTTTATCGATTGTGTTCTGAACAAAGCGACGGCCCATGACTAGCCCTAATTCAAGCCAGTGCGGTAAACTAGGTCCTTGACGCTTCTTTTTAGCATTTGGGACTTCGTAATCTGGATCAAAAGCGACGTTATCACCCTTGTCAAACGTATGGAATATCCGCCAACGGAGGCGCCGTTGGAAATCCATCCAAGCTGACATTATAAGTTTCTTATTAAGGGGGCGATAGTACATAAAGCGCATTCCGACTGACAAATCGTGCGCTACCCAATCGGGCAAATTCACACCAGGCGACACATGTACCGAAGACCTGAATTGGGACGCTAGTATTACATCTATACTAGTATTCAGGAGTACGTAATCAATCTGTTGGCGGAACGAAAGCGTTAGTATGCGATCTGGAATCGTTCTAGGGTAGCCGTATACATACCGGCCCTCTTCTTCCCCTTGACGTCCTTGCCCTTGTTGCCGCCCTTTTTGCCTTTCTTGGCTTTCGACTTGGCGGCGTTCGCGACGGCCTTCTTGACGCTCGGCAGTTTGCGCGAGGGTGTAGGCGTGGACTTCGGCGGATGGCGAAGATCCTGTGGCGAAACGGATTTCCCCGAGGTCTTCTTCTTCTCGCCCTTTCCCTTTTGAGGAACCTGAGAAGTTGAAGTTAGTGTTCGTCGTGCGGAGTGCTTGATTACTTACTTTTCCTTCGAGGGACTTGATGCGTGCGTTGACGGCGCGATCAATCAACGATTGGATCGAGGGACCAGGTTTCGTGAGATCGGCCATCTCTACATCAGCGTCGGCTTCGACCTTCTTCTTCTTCTCGATCTTGATGCGCATGGCGTTTGCTTTATCGCGGACGATAGCCAGGATACGCATAGAGAGAGCGGGGAGGTCACGGAACAGTCCGTCGAATTCGACTTGTGCCGTAGGGTTGGTAACCCAATCTTTGACGCGAACGTCGGTAAGATTGCCGGGGAGGGGGGCGTCTACTGTCTCCGAATTGTTGCGATTGACATAGACGAAGACTGGGGTCTTGAACCCCGGTTCGAGCTCGTTCCATCGTTTGATAACAACGGGTTGGAGCGCCTCCAGGCAGGCAGAGGGTTTCAATTCCGCCTCGAGATAATCCAGCTCGTCGACTTTGGCTTTGAGGGCCTCGGCGAGGAGCTTCGTTTGGTAAGCCTTGTGATCGGCTTCCAGAGTGGCCTTGAAATTGGTCCACTCATCTCGGCTGAGGAACTCTTTCGAGCATTGTACCTCAGGCATCTTAACACGAAGATGCGGCGGAAGATTGGGGCTATCCCATTGAAGGGACCGGAGGTTTGCCACCCTCCGCTCGACCTGATTATACTTCTCCGCTAGAGCGGCGATAGCATGCATCGGGGGGCCGAGAGCTTGCCGATAGGCGGCCGGCACAAGGCCGATCACCTGTTCGACCGACGTTGCCTGGGCGATAGCCGCAGCGCGAACATTGTCGGATTTAATCGAACCGGGGTGGCCAACGTACCGATCGTTGCGATCCATCCCATCGATGTTGAAGGAGGTCCCGATGACGGAAGCGGCGGCAATGGGGGAGTTGGCGCGGGAGAAGGCGGAGGCGGCAGCGCCGAAGGAAATGGAGGAAGAGGCGGCGTTGTGCGACATTGTGAGTTACAGATGGCGAGGGGGGTTAGGGTGAGGGGGGACGAACGAAGCCGAGCGAAGCGAGGCTGAGTGAGTCTGGGCGAATACAGAACAACAGGGTTGCTGAAGATCAGCAGCCCGCCCTGTTTCGCCTATATAGTGGCTCATCAGGTTCTGTATAGTTTACCAAATAAATAACATCAAAGTCCTCGGTCAATGCCGGCCGAACAAGCCGGGAGGACGATGACTGTATATCTTATTGTCATGCTGTGCAAGAATTTCCCATGCACTTGCAAATTTCCGCTTCTATCGCTTCCGGGGCCGACCGAAGCGGGGAAATTGTAATCTATCTTACGAACTCCGGGCGCCGGCGTAGCCGGTGCCTGTGACATCATACCTTCGGTCCGGGCACCGGCGAAGCCGGAGCCTGTGACGTCATGATGATATCATTAACCACGTGAGAGTCTAGACCAGTTACCAATCACGTGCTTGTTAGGCGCGTGTACCTGTTAAGGTTCGGGTTCAGGTTCGGTTAAGGTTCGGGTTACTCCGTTCGGGTTAAGGTTCGGGTTAGCTGATAGATTATTCAGCATTTTATATCGCCCATAGATTAGTATGGGGGTACTTACGGTTAGGGTTCGTGTTAGGTTAGGCTTGGGTGTCTAAAATTCCACGGTTAATACCGTCTGCGTGACATGCAGCTAACGTAGTACCTACAAGATATACTGTTATATTCTACTGAGGATCAGATGAGACAAGTCCGTTGCTACAGCCGTGAAGCCAGCTTCCGGGTGTAGTCAGTGAACTCCGAGTTCCGGGTACCGTCCGCATACAGTTCCCGACCAGGGGTATTTCTACCCAAGGCGACTTAGATTGCTATGACGGAGAGGGGGTACGGCCTCTGAATCCATCTGCACAATGACTTGGTTTCACTTTTGCACCGTTCGGCGAGCGACTCAGCCGAAGCGCGGGATGTCTCGATCTGGTGATGAGCGTACGTGAATATTTTGCTGATGTTCTAAGCGGTATTCCAACCAGCTATCAGCAGTATTAATAAACGTATCGGCAAGATTGGGGTATTCACTAGGTTTAACTAGTTCCGGGCGATCCCGCTCGGTGAGTACCTCCTCATCAATTTTCTGGAATACCATTTGTTTCCATAAAGACGTTAAGTCAAACATGTTGCGAGTGCGTTTGCGACTCACAATAAGTCTGCGGTTGGTTATCTGGATCTTCCTAACGTCAGGGATCTCAATGACGGACCCGTTGGGAAGGCGGACCGGACTTAAAGCCCAGCCCACGATCCCGTTGAGACCGCCAAGATCACCCGTCGGCGGAGGGAAAGGTCGACTTTTATCATGGGTCGAGTAATTTCCATGTTCGGCACGATTGTACCATTCATTCCAGTAACCAAAAATGGTATTTCCAAGCTCAGTGGCGTTGAAATAGTTCCATGCAGTATTGTATTCGGATTTGAGAACAAGAACACCTTCTGGTGCGCGTTGTCCGTGATTGTCACTTAGACGATTAACCCAACGTTCTTTGATGTAACGTTTAGACCAATTTCGAATAACATCTGACGGGTAACCACGCTTGATGTACAAGGCTACTAACTCTCGTACACTGTCCAAGTAGACTGGTAAGGTACTACTAAGCGTTGCTAACCGTGATAACTCACCACTGAACGTACCACGTTTGACGTCGAGGGGGTGGTGAGAAATCCAAGGAATTCTTTCCATATGGTTATGTTCCTTCCTGTATGGTTTATGCTGTAACTTTCCCGAGTGGTCTTTGTATACAGTCATGTCCAAAAATGGCACAGATTCGGAGGAAACATTCCATTCAATAACGCAACCATCAAATTTAATTTTATTAGACACGTACATTAACGCTTGGCTCTCGCTATCGGCGTAAACTAGTGTGAAACAATCATCGATGTAGCGACCGTAGAAGATAATCTGCGGGTCGTTAATAATATTGACCTTTTCCTCATAATGGCAACCATAAAGGTTAGCAAGATCCGGGGAGTCCGGCACGCCCATTGCTAGGCCGCGGAGTTGAAGGTATTTTTGTTTATTATATTGCGTAACAAGCTCACTATTGCCTACGTGTAGGCACCGACGGAAGATCTCATGATATCGACGTTTTTCAATACCAAGTCGATCGTCCGCGTTGTATTCCATTACTTGATCACCAAATTTATGCTCCAGCCACATTTGTTCGACTATTTTCAAACATGGATCTAGAGGTATGTTGGGATAGAATGCGACAACGTCACCAGTGACAAAATACCACTTGCGATGCGGTTTTATAGTTAAGCGGCTCAATTTTTGCGCCAAGTCTTTACTACCGTGAATAATGGTTGGCGCCGCAAGAATTAGCGGTTGAGTTCTTTTGATACGAATTTAGCACAGGGACTAATAAGGGCTGAATGGCACGGTATTATAGGTCTGAATCCGGTAGGTTTCTTATGTATTTTAGGAATACCATAAAATTCAGGATACGCGTACGATTCGTAGGTGTCGGGGATTTTTGATGTGAGGAATCTGTGCACCCCTAGTTCCTCAAGTTCAAACCACGTCTTTCGCGAGGTTAGCAATTAACTTGATTTCGTATCGTTGGTTTTCATAAATCCTCTTAGCATGATTATCCGATAGTTTTTTATAGTCTGACGGATTATCGAGTAATTTAAGTGTCATGTCGTTGATCCAGGTGCGCTCTGACACCGCGAGACCCAAGTTCTTGTCTGTGGGCGTGACACATAATTGTGGTCAACCAAGAACGCTTGAAGGCGGGCAGGGTTCGGTTCGAGCGGTTTAAGTAACCTACTTTCTTCGTAGTCAGGTTATTTTATCGATTGTGTTCTGAACAAAGCGACGGCCCATGACTAGCCCTAATTCAAAGCCAGTGCGGTAAACTAGGTCCTTGACGCTTCTTTTTAGCATTTGGGACTTCGTAATCTGGATCAAAAGCGACGTTATCACCCTTGTCAAACGTATGGAATATCCGCCAACGGAGGCGCCGTTGGAAATCCATCCAAGCTGACATTATAAGTTTCTTATTAAGGGGGCGATAGTCATAAAGCGCATTCCGACTGACAAATCCGTGCGTACCCAATCGGGCAAATTCACACCAGGCGACACATGTACCGAAGACCTGAATTGGGACGCTAGTATTACATCTATACTAGTATTCAGGAGTACGTAATCAATCTGTTGGCGGAACGAAAGCGTTAGTATGCGATCTGGAATCGTTCTAGGGTAGCCGTATACATACCGGCCCTCTTCTTCCCCTTGACGTCCTTGCCCTTGTTGCCGCCCTTTTTGCCTTTCTTGGCTTCGACTGGCGGCGTTCGCGACGGCCTTCTTGACGCTCGGCAGTTTGCGCGAGGGTGTAGGCGTGGACTTCGGCGGATGGCGAAGATCCTGTGGCGAAACGGATTTCCCCGAGGTCTTCTTCTTCTCGCCCTTTCCCTTTTGAGGAACCTGAGAAGTTGAAGTTAGTGTTCGTGTCGTGCGGAGTGCTTGATTACTTACTTTTCCTTCGAGGGACTTGATGCGTGCGTTGACGGCGCGATCAATCAACGATTGGATCGAGGGACCAGGTTTCGTGAGATCGGCCATCTCTACACTCAGCGTCGGCTTCGACCTTCTTCTTCTTCTCGATCTTGATTGCGCATGGCGTTTGCTTTATCGCGGTACGATAGCCAGGATACGCATAGAGAGAGCGGGGAGGTCACGGAACAGTCCGTCGAATTCGACTTGTGCCGTAGGGTTGGTAACCCAATCTTTGACGGCGAACGTCGGTAAGATTGCCGGGGAGGGGGGGCGTCTACTTGTCTCCGAATTGTTGCGATTGACATAGACGAAGGACTGGGGTCTTGAACCCCGGTTCGAGCTCGTTCCATCGTTTGATAACAACGGGTTGGAGCGCCTCCCAGGCAGGGCAGAGGGTTTCAATTCCGCCTCGAGATAATCCAGCTCGTCGACTTTGGCTTTGAGGGCCTCGGCGAGGAGCTTCGTTTGGTAAGCCTTGTGATCGGCTTCCAGAGTGGCCTTGAAATTGGTCCACTCATCTCGGCTGAGGAACTCTTTCGAGCATTGTACCTCAGGCATCTTAACACGAAGATGCGGCGGAAGATTGGGGCTATCCCATTGAAGGGACCGGAGGTTTGCCACCCTCCGCTCGACCTGATTATACTTCTCCGCTAGAGCGGGCGATAGCATGCATGCGGGGGGCCGAGAGCTTGCCGATAGGCGGCCGGCACAAGGCCGATCACCTGTTCGACCGACGTTGCCTGGGCGATAGCCGCAGCGCGAACATTGTCGGATTTAATCGAACCGGGGTGGCCAACGTACCGATCGTTGCGATCCATCCCATCGATGTTGAAGGAGGTCCCGATGACGGACAGCCGGCGGGCAATGGGGGAGTTTGGCTGCGGGTGGAGCAAGGCGGAGGCGGCAGCGCCGAAGGAAACTGGAGGAAGAGGCGTCGTTGTGCGACATTGTGAGTTACAGATGGCGAGGGGGGTTAGGGTTGAGGGGGGACGAACGGAAGCCGAGCGAAGCGATGCTGAGTGAGTCTGGGCGAATACAGAACAACAGGGTTGCTGAAGATCAGCAGCCCGCCCTGTTTCGCCTATATAGTGGCTCATCAGGTTCTGTATAGTTTACCAAATAAATAACATCAAAGTCCTCGGTCAATGCCGGCCCCCGAACAAGCCGGGAGGACGATGACTGTATATCTTATTGTCATGCTGTGCACGAATTTCCCTGCACTTGCAAATTTCCGCTTCTATCGCTTCATGGGGACCGACCGAAGCGGGGAAATTGTAATCTATCTTACGAACTCCGGGCGCCGGCTTAGCCGGTGCCTGTGACATCATACCTTCGGTCCAGGGCACCGGCGAAGCCGGAGCCTGTGACGTTCAGGATGATATCATTAACCACGTGAGAGTCTATAGCCCAGTTACCAATTACGTGCTTGTTAGGCGCGGTACCTGTTAGGTTCGGGTTCAGGTTCGGTTAAGGTTCGGGTTACTCCGTTCGGGTTAAGGTCGGGCGTTAGCTGATAGAATTCAGCATTTATATCGCCCATAGATTAGTATGGGGTACTTACGGTTAGGTTCGTGTTAGGGGCTTGGGTGTCTAAAAACGTTTAACTTTAATAACCGTCTGCGTGACATGCAGCTAAACGTAGTACCTACACGATATACTGTTATATTCTACTGAGGATCAGATGAGACAAGTCCGTTGCTACAGCGTGAAGCCAGCTACGGGGTGTAGTCGTGAACTCCGAGTTCGGGGTTAAGTCCGCAACAGTTCCGACCAGGGGTATTTCTACCAAAGGCGACTTAGATTGCAGACGGAGAGGGGTACGCCTCTGAATCCATCTGCACAATGACTTGGTTTCACTTTTGCACAGTTCGGCGAGCGACTCAGCCGAAGCGCGGGATGTATCGTCTGGTGAT